>VXAA01002581.1:9918-30763 GCA_013399115.1 Anseranas semipalmata
TATTGCATAAAAAAAAAAAAAAAAAAAAAAAAAAAAAAAAAAAAAACACGTTAACCACATTAACCTTAACAAAATTCTCCTATTTGTAGCTAGATCTCTGATAATAAATTTCATGCCCACTGCAAGTGGCAACAGGATGCTGGAGTCTGGTTTGGAGGCAGTATTTCATTTTCTCTTGGTCCAAGCTTTTAGCTCCTACATTTTATACTGCTGAGGGCCTTTAACATAAATCTAGAAAAAATAATTTTATTGTGAGAGTAGACCTATCGTATGGAGCAGTTTCTTTCTCTGTGAGGCAAATGGCAAAACCTGATTATCAACTTAAAAAAAGACAAGATAAAAATCAAGCTACAAAATTCACACAGAAAGAAATGAATTAATCTCCTGATTAAAAAAACAGACTATTCCACACTCAATGCCTTCTACTGGAAACCAGACTACTTATTTGGATTTAGGAATGCAACTTTAGGATTTCTTTTTTTTTTTTTTTTAATGTTTGCTGATGTGTTTTGCAGAGCAGTTCATCTGTTTTGTGTCTGTGAGTAATGAGCTCATCTGTTCATAGCCTTTATATAAACATGTGGGTTTGGAAATAAACAAGTGCTATTCACTAAAAGAATACACATCAATACAAGCACCTTCTACTATATCTGCCATATCTCCGCTGACCGTATGGAATTAAATCAATTTAAGTATATTTAACTGAACTATATTTAATATTTACAAGGAACAGCATTGAGACAATAATCATATGAGTAACAGTGCCTACTGAGATCACAGTTTAATTGTTTCAAGCCTCTCAAACATAGGGGACACCATGGGGAAACAAATTTTATTTGCTTTTGCTTCAGAGATGAACAGCTGAACTGTGTTACCCCAGAGGTAGAGTACTAACAATACTTCCCAGCGGCTTATACTTTCCTTTGTAGACTTTAGTCCAAAGCACTGACAATAAATTCAAGACCATAGCACTACTCAAAGTTTTCCATCCTGTGAATTACAGGTGTTTCAAAAATGCTTATATTGAGGCACCCTGTCCTCCTAATCTTGAGAAATAAAGGGCCTTATTTTTGGTGTTTGTGTTCACAATATATTCAAGTAATGCTATTTTAAAGGTACTAAGCTTTGTTTCTGTTAGATGCAGACTGACATATCAGAGGTATGTGTAAATTCAATTTAGCTAACTTATTTTTAAAACATATATTTTACCTGACTTCAGATAGATGTGCCATTCCTGTTGATGGCACCTGCATGCCCTTAGAGGTCTTCATCCCATGGGAGAAAGGACAAGGCCTACGTAAGGACTGCCTATCCATTCCTCTTCCCTTCTGCCTTACTTACTGATTTCTACCATCATCTTCTTCACTTTTCCCTCAGCTGTACAGACATAACTTCTGGGGAGCTGTGCAATAAGTGGGATCAGTGAGATGACCTGGGCTAAAAATAATTTTTCCTTCAACTTATTTTTAACAATATGGGGCAGAAATGAAACAGGAGCAGAGAGTCCTTAAGGCAGCATTGCCACTAAAATGCTTCATCCTGTAGAACTACAGTTCAAAAATGTAGTTCCATGTAGATTTTATCTGGCAACAAAGCCATCTAAAGAGATTGTTTTCTTCTTCACCTTAGCTGTCTACTACTACCCTCTGCCACAACGTAGCGTGCTGTCTGTTATGTTGAGGTAGTCTACTCTCCTCTCTTCCTTTTTCTTTTTGATGCTTTTCCTGAAATATTTCATTGACACACCAAAGAAGGCAGAAAACTAGATGAGAAGTAGTCTGAAAAATAACAGATAATTGGACAGGTAAGGTGTATTTCAGTCCATATAGGTTGGAAGAGCATACAGTGTTCCATTCCTCTCACAGCACTCTTCCCATTTCCTGGACTTTGACACTGGTGGTGTCACCCAGTGAATCAATAACCAGACTAGATACGGAAATCTAATCTGAGTCCTGATATGATATGCTGAATTCTCTATCTGTCCAGTCTACTTTGTAGGGGTTTGGCCACAGCTGTTGAAATAACACCTGAATTTTCAGACAAGCGTTTGTGATAACAGTCTGTGTGCTTTCACAGTACAACCAGCCTTTGGGCAATAAAGTTACTGGCAAACTTTTATCATATTGTTTTTTTGCCATGAACTTAACTTGACTTGGATTCAGTTCACCCAGGCAATTTACAAGCAGACTGTTGAAATTATTCGCTATGCCAAAAAGATAATTCAATTTTTTCAATATGGTTGTTTTAGCAAAGTCCATTTCAGTTAAAACAAAACAAAGCAAAATAAAATGAAATAAAACATAATTGGTGGGTTTGGATGAAATGTACGGGGACTAAGACCTCATACTCTTAATTGCAGTTAGATGTGTTGAAACAGAATTCATTCACCAAATGCCTTATACAGAAGATATTTAACTAAGTGGCCTATGATTGCAGTTTTGTTTTGTTTTGTTTTGTTTCGTTTTTTAATTTAGACTGCAGTTTTGAACTACTTTTTTTTTTCCCCAATATTGCTGTATTGTAAATTTTCATTTCTTCTGCAATATTTTCTTAAAAAAAAAAAAAGTGACAGATGATTTTTAATGGAAAATTGGGGTGGAAAACTTCAGAAAAAAATATTTTGCTATATTTTATATGGAAAATGCTTTTCTGAATAGCTATGGTGCCCGTGATAACTTCCTAGTTGTATTTCATTTTGAAGCACTGTGAGAAAACTTTATTTTCTTAACTGCTATAAAAAATGAGAAATAGAAAAAAAAAAAACTATTTTTATCAGTCACCACAGCCAATCACTCTGTTCCAAAGAAATTAAGACATCACACTGCCCTTAAAAATTGGCTGTAAACATGGCATTTTCTAATTTAAGAGCTCTATCCTTTGCATTTAATAAAACTGCGTATTTAGGATTGTATCTGGTTAGGATTATTAGTAGACAGAATCAAATTTACAGCCTTGTTAAAACCTTTTAGCACAGCAGAAAGAACATAACAGAGCTGTAGTCTTTTCCATCTTGTATGGCAACAACTGTCTTGTTTACAAAATTTTGAGTAATTGTGTGCTGAGGAAGTCCACTTAAGACAACAACAATTACTGTTGGAGAGATGAAGTGGTTTTTGTGTTTTTTTTGTTTTGTTTTGTTTTGTTTTTGTTTGTTTTTTGTTTTTTCACTTGTAAGTGGATGATTAAATATTAGAAAAGCTGAGTTCATCTTGACTTTCAGATTCTCAGATCTGAGTTTGCAATGCTAGCAGTTATTATATGAATTTGTAGGTTGTCCTATTTGAAGGAAAATAACCTGCATTATAAAATATTGCCAGTATCAATTTTTTGCTTGCATTTGTGAACAAAATTGCACCATATGAGTCTTTTCTAAGAACAAATCAGCACTGGAAATGCAGTTCATTTCATGAAATAAAAGGTTATTTAGGAAAATGTCTTACACTACTATCAAAAAGAATACCTTTGTAGGACTTTGCCAGTAAAACTGTATAAAAAAGTTGCAGCAGTATAGATACAAGAGCCAACAAACAAGAACTTCCCAATGGCAGATCTTTCATAGGCAGTTCCTATAGTATTGTAGCACTAAAAAGGGGACCTCTGTTCTTGGGCAATGGAGAAGACTTATATGGGTAGGTGATATAAAGTCCAAGCAAAGCTGGTCAACAGAAATCTTTCTTATAAGTCTTAAGACCTAGTAGATATAGACTATGAAAACAATGGTACAAAACTTGGTCTTGTTGAACCTGGATACAAGCATGTCCAGTCTTTTTGTGGTCAGTCTTCAAGAAACAAAAATCTATAAATATATCACTGACTCAATGGAAGTAAATGAAATACAGAGGTAGTTGCAGCTTCTTCTGGATATTAACCACTGTTCACTGATAGCCCTTTCCCTCTATTCTTGCAGCCAGGATGGCCCTTTTTCTCTAGTCTGCCTGTGAATAAACTCAGCACAGCTGTGCCAGCCATGCTCCAGCGCACGTCTCCGCAGTGAGGGCCAGGCAGCTGTGGTCTCTCCCCGGAGAAGGCTAGCCATTTGGCTAGGAGCTTTGGAAGGGGGGTATATAGACCACATCATGGAGAAAAATGCTAGCCACATGTGATGGCTGGGAAAAATCAGTCTGGTAAGAGAATTAGGAGTACACAACATAACAATGATTCCTTTAATATGCTGTGGATTGGTAATGTTTTTGAACAAAGTAGAAGAGAATAGCTTAGAGTGCCTGTGGAGGGGGAGAAGGAAGAGACAATGCACTTATTGTCCTTTAACAAAAACAATTCTGAAGTGTACCTTAGCAAAACTCATAGCTTGAAATTTTTTTTCTTTCCAGTTCAGGCCTGATGCGCAGCATGTTCCCCTAGTAGTCACCAGTCCTTAATTGCATGTACACCCAAAGACTTTTGTGCTGAATACATTTTATTACTGAAAGGAGAAAAAAATGTTGAATGTTTGAAAAGCTGATTGACAAGGATTTTTTTTCCCTAACTTTTAAATGCTTTCAGCAGTGCTGCCTTATAGCCTTAGACAATGCCACTGACCCTTTTACAAATCACTGTACACATTGAAGAGTGAAACTTTATACACAGTTAAAAAGAAGCTTTTTGGCCAGGTTTTGACAGCTGTTATTCTAAAACAATGTTTTGGCTCTGATCAAAAATATGACTTTATTTCCTTTTGGGTTTCTACCAGAAGCCATATGACTCTGTTAGATAGATGTGGAGGAGGGGTGGGAGCAAGAAGCTCATTCAGCCGCTTTCCCAGTAGAGCTCAGACCGTGCAAAAGGAAATGACAAAGAAACCACATCTATCCAAGGCGTTGGGTGTATGGTAGGTGGTCCCTGAGATACTATTTGAAGAAAGGTGAAAATCATGCACCACACAATTATTACCAAAGGTAAGGTCCTGAACTCTAAAACTGGGAGATGAGGCTACACTTTGATTTTCTGCTCTTCTCCTTGAAAAATAAAAATGTGTTCATGCACAGGGTGGTGTTTATATTGCTTTAAGAGACAAAAGTTGAACCACCAATGGGTTCATGAAAGCCCCAGGTGGAGCCAAGGAGGGTGGGTGGCAATCTGTGCCCTCACCCACACATTATATTATTAGCTCATGTTCCTAACTTACCTTAGAGGGGCCTCAGCTTGGCTTTTGACCACAGGCAATTGTTGTGTTTGCTTTCGCTAAAACCTGTTCTGGTTAGAGATCATATCAGGGAGTTTAAGAGGTGGTCCAAGCACGTCCGTGCTGGGCGGGCTGAGCCAACGCTGCTTGAGTCTGTAAGAGCTCTGAAAGGCAGCAGGAGCAGACGTGTCCGAAAGGTGACACGAGCTGAGGGGCCTCTGAAAGCCTGCCAGGTTTCACCGGAAAACCATTAGTGGCTGCAGCAGGTGGTAACTTAGAAGTACAGAAATTATTTCTGTGGGAATTAAAATAAAGTAGTTAAGTGCTAGTGTTGGTTGGGATTTCCAGAGGTGCAGGAAAATGAAATCTAGTGCCTATTATGGTATTTCCTACACTAGACAACACAGGTTTGAAATTACCTTTTAAAGGCCACTTTTAAGTTTTGGCAAAAAACCTTCAGTTAAAGCTTCAGTCTGAGCTCTGATCTTTTTGAGACCTACTACCACCGAGCTTTGTTGAGACTGTCACTGCTGCACTAGCAATCAGACTAGCCAGCTGAATTCTGTCCATCTCTCCCAAATACTGCTGAGGGGAATATTGCCACATGAACACTAACTTAGGCACTCTCTACTCTTCTTTCATCAAAATATGTCTGTCTTGAAATTCTCCGCTTCTGTGATGAGCAAATAAATTCTGGATGTAGGACTTGGAATGTGTGTAAACACACGTTCTTAGAAAATGTAATGGAACAAAGAAATAAACCATTAGTTTCTCTGCAATAGAATGCCAGCAAGGCATCCTTTAAAAAATAGCGCATATGTATGGTGTTTGGTATGGGTGTATATGTCAATATATGGATTTGTAGCTTGAAAACCGGATTTTAGGAGAGGTCATCTTTTGCAAGTCATAATAAATGTGAAGAATTTAAAACTGTGGACAGACAGGATACATGTGACAGTTTTCAAAGACACATTCACCCATGTGGAGTTTATGAACTATTTAACTTTGCCAAGGACACCATGATTACTTGAATAACTGCTGATCCTGCAATGTGCTTTGCATGACTGAGCAGATGCACATCATATTCAAAAGAAAAAATACTGATTTTATAAATTCTGAAAGAGTAAAATGGGCACATATTTTCATTCAAATTAAAGCATAATCCAAAATCCATGAAGTATTGAACAATTTTTAATACATCCTCTCTCAGTGGAGCCTGTTAATATTCTGGGAAAAAAAAAAAAATCCTTCTGAAGTTGAAGCTTTATTGGTCTCAGTATTCCTCATTTGCCTCATCTACAATGCCTAACATACAATTTACCCTCTATTACATCATAGTAATTGCCAACATGAAGAAAACAGTAATGATATTAATGGACTTCCTCTATTCTTTTAAAAGATATATGGTCCGCTGATGTAAGATTCGTGAAAATACTTTAGTATCAGCTTCCCGCATCCCCTATCTCTGACAGAGAGAAGATGGAAAAGAATTTACCTATAGGAAACAGGCAGGAGCTCATACAATGGGGCAGTGAAGACAGAATGGGTAGCCAATCTAATGTATGAGAAACTCATTAGAATGTTCTTTATTTAGTTCCTTAGCTCTTAATTTTACAGTATAACAAATACTTAAAATAAAGCAATAGCAATACATCTGATTTATCCACTTAATATATGCAAAACCAATTTATTAAGTAATCTATTTTATGAAATGATAGAGAATAAAAAACTTTAAAGGGATTCAAGTAATGCAGCAATTCATATTAGCTTTCTAGGAAGTGGGCACACTAGTTTCTATACTCAAACTCAATACTTTTTGGAATTTTTGAAAAAAATCATACTTCCTTCATTTTTCTTACTTTATAAAGCTTGCATTATTTTTGCCAGCTTGGTAAATGCCAGCAAAACTTATTTTTGTCTTCTAGTTTTTGAAAGAAAGACATTTGAGAACCTCACTGGATATCCTATTCTCACCCATTTTTATTTTTTCCTGCCATACTTCCAGCTTACTTCTTTTCTTATTAGTTTGACAAAATTGCTCAATATATCTGGAATAATTCTGATATGAAGAGATTTTTTTTCTCTAGGTCTTCATGTTTCCTTTGCATGCCAGAAAACCAGTGGTACTTGTGTCCCAAATATGGGTTTAGAAGCAAATATTCTGAAATCCCTATCCACCATCCACAGGGGTTGTCTTTTGCATATAATAGTATATGTATATGTAAAGTAGAGTCTAATTTTTAGATACCATTTAGGTAAATTTAACTTTATATCCCTGTAATAATTTGAAGACATCTTCCAGTGAACATAGCTGCTGGTCTGTGAAGGAAGTTGTCCTATAAGTCAACATACAGCTTCCAGCTCTGCAAACTGAAAGGCTTAGGTCAACCTAAGTATATCAGTTTTTGTATGTAGAGATTAATAGTTCATGTTTATGTAACTACCCATACACAAATGATAGTATTCCATTTCCATTTTAGTTCTGCAAAACCAGAAAATTATGAATCTAGACAGGCCTAAGGTCCGTCTAATCCAATATTTTAAGTCAGAGGTAGACACTTCATGATGGTTGTGAAAGAGTTATTGAAACCTCAAGTTTCAATAAGTTATTACACATGAGAGTGGAACAATCTTCCTTTCAGGTAAATCCCACCTCTATCTCTAGCAATTACTGCAATACTTAAACACACAAGATATATAATTAAAGGCACAAAACGCAATTTTCCTCCTAAAAGTAATACTATTTTTTTTCCTGCTAGTCTTGTAAACTGCTAAACTTTTATGTTCTTGACTTTCTTTGTCAATGAAATGTAAATCTGAATTTTTTCTTCTGTTCTTTTAAGACAGCATTCATTATTTTCACTAAATACTACAGCAATCTAAAACAGCTATCTTCTTCAGACATTTCAGTTAAAAAATAAGAGAAGACTAGGGATGTATGTGTTCTAGCTAACTCTTTCTGTTCTCTTCAAGCTATTTTGTAACTATTGTGATGACAGGGATCAGTGTCTAAATGAAGTTTCTATTAATAATGTAATTACAATATCACGCCTTTTATTTTTAAAGTAATTTCTGAGTTTTTAATTCAGTGCAAGCATTTTTTTTCATTGTCATTTTAAGCAGTAAAAACAAATGTTGAGGTAATAAAGTTGCGCATTCTTGCTTTTAATTTTCATTCAGCTTTCTTTCTTTTTTTCTTTCTTTATTTCTTTTTTTTCTTTTTTTTCTTTTTTTTTTTTTTGACTCTTAAGATGTGGAGGACAAAACAATCTCCAAAGGACACAGGAGCCATTTAACCTTTTATCCTAAGTCTATTGTTTATCCATACAATACTTGGGAATCAGGGAATTAGTGGCACAGATCTATGACTTGTCTCCATACTGGTGGGGGGGTAGGGGGAGGAATGACACATCACATTTAATAAGGTATTATATACTTTCTAAAGTTTGAAGCGAGAAACACCATCTAGAGGTAAGACACACCTGTATTTTACTTCCCTGGTAAAACTGTCTGCTAATGTAATTTGAAAACAGGCCTTGTGTGGACTCTAGTGTAACATCTAGTCTATCACCCTCCTGAGCAGAGACTGATGATTATGATGCTGTTCTTGATGTTTATCAAACATTTCCTTAAATACATATGTTAGGTGATGTTATTAAATGCTAACCACAGTGAAAACAGATTCAGAGACGATCAGGAGAGCAATGAGAGAGGGGGCAAAGAGAGTCCAGTAACCTTTACAGGACAAACAGAGAACCCTGACTTGTCTACTCCTAAGACAATCAAAGGAGAATGATAGGACCATTGTCCTGGTGGGAAAGCCACTGAGAAGAGTCAAGGGAACACCATGCAGACTAAAGGGGATTAGGATCCTATTTAGGGGAAAGGGGATTTTTGTGGGGTGTAGAGAGTAAAATTTTAGAATTGTGTAAAACTTATTATGGAATGTTTTAAGCAGATTGAGGAAATGTGAGAGAGTTATGGGATGTTTAGGGGAAAAGTGGGGAAAGGGAGAGATGAATGTGGATCAGGGGGGACAAGATATGGGACAATAGAAGGACCACTGAAGTGCAAACAGGCTGCTGGTCAGTACACTTCTCTGACAGCTTGTCTGTGATCACTGTAGTCTGTCCTGTACTCTTATTAAATCTTATTTCTATGTGATTTCCATGTGGATGCGCTCTCTATTCTGTACACATGTGAACATTGACAAATTTTAAGTGGCAGTAGTTGGTGTGTATGACAAGAAATTTGAGTGCCAGAAACTGGAGTGGGCCCTCAAGGGCTCATAGGTCCATGGGCCAGCAACAGAAGACCAGGGCCTGAGGGCCCGCAACCTGATGATAAAGCCAGCTGCTGAAAATGCCCATGTTTTTGCATACACATTCCATTGTTAAGAGCTTCATTCCTGATCTGCAGGAGAGGAGGAACAGGATGGTGTCATCTGTACTCTTCATGTCTGTGTGAGGGCTGCTGGTGTCTGTACAGGTACTGGTACAGGCACCGTGCTCTGACTCTGCTGGATCTGCATGGCGAGGCACATGTGTGCTCTGTGTGTGTGTACGTGTATGTGCGTGCACCTACTGGTAACACCAACCCAGCCACATTGCTAGTGGGGCCTGGTTCAGGGACATGCAGCAGCCTCACCCCTGTGGGGCCAGGACAGAAGAGGTCTGCTGGGGCCTGAATCCCACAGGGCTCAGCTATCTCTGACTGGTGACGAGGACGTAACCTCCAGGCATTCTGCTTCAGGCCTTCAGTGTCTCCAATCCTAGAAGCTTTTCCCAATGTCTATCTGCAATGAAAATGGCTGTTCCTTATTCCACCCACTATGGGCATGAATATAGACCATTCCTATTCTGATTTTGCTTCTTTTCTTTAACAGGAAACATCAAGGAGAAGACAGGCCATCCTGGAGACAATTAATGCAATTTAAGTAAACACAGAAAGACTGCAGTGGTTTCAGTGACAACTCTCTCCAAGTGCTGTTGCCAGTTTTGTGATATTTAATGTTTTCCAATGCACTCTCTAGCTTCATGTTCTGTAAATTTAATAGCCTTAGCCCATGTTATATCACCTATTACTAAATATGTTGAGCAGGCCTGGACTGAGGCCCGAGTGAAACCTTAGTGAACTCCACTTGTTACATCCAGCCACCCTGGCAGTAAATCATTCCCAGCTACTCTTTGGGTACACAGCAGTCATTTAATCAAGACCACAGCTCCCTGGCTTGGCTATGAGAATGACACCTGAGAGAATATCAAAAATCTGAATAAAGTGAAGATGTATGACATCACTGCTTCTCCTCTGCTGCCTCTATCCTCTTACCCTGTCATTGGAAAGAAATTAGATTAATTTGACAAAATCAGTTCTTGACAAATCTGAGTTGGCTGCTGCAGAACTCCTTTTTGTTATGCTAACAGCCGTTGCACTAGATGTGACCCCAAGTCAGGGAGATGTTTTATAAGCTAATCAGCCAAACAGGACTCAGAGGAAGGGCTCAGTGGTTCAACCTGCAACTTGACAAGCATCTTCAGACACTTCAGACACTTCATCAAATAGTATCTGGCATAGCATTCAAGTCACTCTAAAACTGAGGCATGAGTTAATGAAATATTTCACATGTGTTGCAACTGCAGGAAAATAACTCTTTGGTTAAGAAGCAGAGACCTGTATGAAAATGAACATATATAGTAACTTTGCTTGGATTGCTTCTAAATCAATCCAAAGAATCCCACTTAAGAGCATAATGTCACAATAGCAGCAGTTATTGATGCTTAGTGTCATTAGGTTTTAATCAGCTTTCTGGCAAACATCCTGATTACGTGTATTATTTAATTAAATGAATTCCGGTTAAGAATATTTTTATTGAAAGTTTGAACACTACTTCTTAATTTCTCTCCTATTGCTATCATTTTTAAATCCCAGTAATTTTACATTTCAATTCTGAAAAATGATTCAAGCGTGCAATTTATTCAAAAGATGTAAAAATAAATTGCAATTGAATTGCATTACTTTAGAAGAAGAAGGCTTCTGTAATTTAGTTGCTGAATGAGGTCTAGGAAACTTGGGTTTATTTCTTCCCTCTGCTACAAACTTCCTCTTATAATTAATGCAAATAAACTGGCAGGGCCTCATGTTACTGTGATTTACTATTCAGAAAGTTTCATGCTAATGAAAGGTTAGAACCATGTGCTTACCAAGACTGAGGAAAGAAAGGTAACCTCTGTATGTGGAAAGTATTTTGACTAGGGTTGACAGGTGTACACTTCCTGCAGAGCTATGGTTTTGTTCAGTCATCTTCTAGTTATTGTTAGCTTTTCCTTCAGGGCTAGATTGACTCTGGTGATGGCCTAACCTGTTTTTAGGATAATACCATTGTCTTTCAGAGCTTTTTAGCTTTTTTTTTTTTTTTTTCTTAATATATTCTTTCTACTTATGATTTTCTAAGGTGACATCAATCCATCTTAGTGGCCTAATTTAAGCATAGCTTCATTAAAAAGTTCAGCGCCTGCCCCAGAGGAAGTAGAGGTCATGTGGTTTGATTAACATAACTGTCTTCATTGAAAAACAAACCAAACCACACCTAATTTGTAGTTACATATCTATTAGGAAATTAGGAAGATGACAGGTACAGTGCCACATATGCTTTTGATCAAGGTTACAGTAGTACATCCTCTAACTGAATGGCTCTGGTCCTGATTTGTTCCTATGTCTAATGAAGTTACTACAGAAGACAGAGCCAAGGATGTGCTGACAAATGTGAATGTTATGTTTGCCATTCTTTTTTCCAGAACAGAAAGTAAGAAGCAGAGATAACTGGCTCAACATGAATTCTGCTTCTTGGAAGTGTTAACTACGTATCTGTGAAGGGTTTTGAGATTTCTCTTGCTTGTTTGTCATTACTCTTCTTCTCTGGAATTTTTTGGTAGGACAGTGGTATAGCACAGCCACTGACAACCAGTGTCCTAATTTAATCTAGCATCATTAACTTTGTCAGAAATGACAGTAGAGGATGTACTGCAAAGTTATTCCACTTGGCTCCAGCAGTCAGAGGCACACATACTGGCACCATAAAGAAATCCATGATATTGTTCTTGCAACTTAATCACTCTCAAATCTGAAAATAGAAGTAATAGGAGAGGAGAAAGAATAGTTAATGTTTAAGCATCTCTTACATCCAGCCAACAACAACTACGTGTCTTGGAAATTGCAGTCTTGTTATGTCCTTATATGACTAAAACTATAGCTTCATGACATAGTAATAATTTAAACGTAAATAAATAAATAAATAAAAATAAAATTGTCCAAATGTGTTCTATGAGGAACAGTAGAAATAAATTAAATATATATATATATATACAAATCTTTAAAGTAATTACAAATTTTGAAAGACTTCAACTCACCATGCACTATAATATCCTGTAAGATAGTACTAGGACAACAGCATATCATTGGCTGAAGAAGTGACTGCAATGGAATACAAAATAATTTGATTTCTTCTTTTTTTTTTTTTTTTCTCAATTTCTCATAAAAATGGGCATTGTTTATTCAGTTTTTAATAATAACTATTTTCCATATAGTTCAGATTTCATCATGAAAGCAAAAATCAGCTCCCTGACTAACTGAATTTTCTAGCTATGAAGCTAAAGTTTCCACAGTTAAGGGAGTCTTATTGGAGTTGTGGGACATAGTGAAATAATTAAAAAATAGTAATCTGAGTATATAAGTATGTTCAATGGACATAGCCTCTTGTGTAGGTTCACTGGAAAAGATATTGTCCATGTCTGAAAACACTGAGAGACATAAACATGTATTGAAAGAAGCAGGTGAGTACTGGTCACGAAGGATACACAGCCTGAAGAATTCATCAGAATATTGCAAGACTTAAATCATCCCAAGCTTGAGAAAACTAGAAATAATTATTTATATGAAGAACTGTTTACTGTGAAATACTTTTGTAATTGAAAAACACTTCCACATCTCATCATCTGCTAATACCTCAGCTATTTGCCTTTCTTCTTTTATTGTTTGCCTCTCCAAGTCGACTCAACATGTTGTTTATAATTGCTGACAGTCTCTCTGTCAGATGTACACTACATCCCTCTCAAATCTGCTTTTATCTTTTACACAAAATAAAGCTGCTCTCATTACAGCCTCTAATGGCTGTTAGCCAGATCTCAGAACCAATACCTCTCCCTCATCTTTGACCTGCTTCTCTGTTCATCCCCCCCTGTGACTCATTTCTCTGTAACTTTATTGCAAAACAAAATACAATGATTTTCTTAATATGGGTGACTCCTAGATGTGTTCTTTAGACCTATCTACTTCTCTCTAGACCAAAAGCTGCTCAAGTAGATAGCTAAAATATTTTAATCATCTCCCTTCTCACACTTTCCTTTGATAATATTTTCACTGCTTAGTTTTTCTGATCCATAGGCTGTAGGTCTTCTTCTCTGCAACTGAGACCCTTCTTTAGGTCTTTTTGCTTAGGTTTGTCCAAATATTACAATGTCTATCAGAAAAACTTGTCTAAGAGCTTTGCTGTCTAAACTTCCAACTAAAGCATGTAACTCCTCCAAACTCAAACCATCTTGCATAATTTCTTCTCCTTTGATACATATTATCGTCATATCCTTCCTGAAAGTTGCAGTAGAAGACACTTTCTGCTAAAATGATGTCACATAGCTCTGTACATTCCTCCACTTGCTTACTCTTCTCTCTTATCAAACAGAAGCTGCTTGTCTTCACTACAGAAGCTTCTACTAACATCTCCGCAGAACCCCTATTACTTTTTATTTAAGACTGTGCCCAGATCCTGTCTCTGTCTACTTCTTCCGAAGTGTCTGTTGCTCAGAGACCGGCTGGGCATGTCTGCTGATGGGAGGTGTTGATTGCTTACCTTTGCATTGCTTGTTTTTTTCCTCTTTTTTTTTTTTTTTTCCTTCACATACTGAAGAGTCTTTATCTCGACCCACAAGTTTTTCTCACTTTTGCTCTTCCAATTCCTTCCCCCACAACCCACTATGGAGGGAAGTGAGTAAGCAGCTGGTGGGTGCTTGGTTGCTAGCCAGGGTTAACCTATCACATGTGGAGAAAAGAGTTAGACTTTTTTGCGTGTTCCCCTGATATGGCACCACTAGGAATCCTGTAACTTTCAGCTGTTTGACGGCAACTGTGTAATTCCAGCCCTAGGAAAAATGACATAATTTGAACAAGCTTGTAGTGTAAGCTTGAGTATTGCAAACCCAACTTATGAAAAGCTTTTCTCACTTTTAGTTTCAAAGTCTTAGATTTTAGAACTTCACATTTCACTTCCTGCTATACGAGAAGCTCAGAATGAACCAGTGCCCTGTTTGGAACACACTGGAGAGTTAAGCATAGCCCTGCTTCATTCCTTTTCATTTTTTTCTTTATTTTTTGAAAAATGTCCTTTGGTGGTAGAAGCAGACAGTAGAAACTAAATAAATGCTGTAAACACTACTGTTCTTTTCCCATCTTCATCACCTAAATGTTAATGCCATTGAAGTAATAAAGTAGACACTTCCAAAGGTATGCACACTTGCCCAACTTTAAATGAAAAAAATCTGTTGCTATTTGAGCAAGTCCAAACACATTGAGGTTCATCATGGATGACTGGTTTTCCTACATTCCTATTTTTCAAGATTAAGAGATCTGCTTGCCATAAAAAGCATAAAAATAATAAAATAACAGAATGAGAAAATAACTTGCAGCATGTAAAGTGTCTGGACTATCAAGCTGGTTAACCCCCTGAAGGGTTTAACTTACATTCTCTCTACACTACTATCAAGACAAAAATCAGAGCAGAAATGAACTGGGCTTGAACCAATCAGTAAGATAAAATTTCACCACTTGCAAAGCAAACAATTTCTGGCAGGTGGCAGGTACTAGAGGATAAGTATTAATCTTTTTGGCAAACTGAATTTGCCAAGTGATTGCCAGACTGTGTGGCCTCAGCTGTCAGTAATAGATTTTCAAGAGATAAAGCGCAATAAAATAATAATTAAATAACAAAACAAAATGAATCCACACTTTACTGAAGAAGTATAACTGCCATTTAAAACACACCAGCTGTCCAGAAGACACCTCCAGCGGTAGGAATGTTAGCGTTAACATGGCTCTTTGAATGTACACAAGCAAGTCCCACCAAATGCTACTGTGTTCTTCAGGTAATGCAGAAAAATGCAGTTTTTATATCAGCTTTTGAGTGAACTGGTATAATGAAAATAAATGCATGCAAAAAAATTAAAAAGTATTAATGGCTTATTTAACTTTATTTTTTATACTAGCAATCATGATGTTCTGTGACATTATCTCAAATTACTGCAGTTATACAAATATAAGCCTATTACACTGTGTGGTGTATCTAAGTATGTGTGTTAGTATTTTATTTTTGTTTAAAAAATATTGATACGTGTAATTTTAGGTGCTGATATATATAATGTCTTAGCAAAATCAAATCTTAAGAATTTGGTGAACCAGATTTTCTAATCATAAAGGTCTTGTCTTTGAGATTGCATATATGTTCTCAAGCCCATTTTTCTCTGTCATTGACAATTTTAATAATTTCGTTGAAGATACTTCCAGAAAAGAATCTCTGAACTTTGTGACAGCCAGATCAGCTATGTGAACTCAAAGGCAATTTCTGCGCCAATTTTTCAAGCAAGGTCTGTCTGCATTTATGATTTGATTTGTGTTGTAAGTGCTGACTTTAGAATGAAAAACTGGAATAAATATGGCAGGAAAAAACAAACAAACAAAAAAAATGATAAATTGATAGGTTTTGACACAGAAAACTCTCTTCTGCTATTCCACAACTTGAAGTTTGGCTTTGTCCCCATTGCCATAGTTTTTACAAACCCACAACCAGAAAGACTTTCTGATTTGTGAGCTGACTTAAAAACCTTGGGGAAAACATCACGATCACAAAGAAGTCTAAACCAGTCCAAGGTAATTTTGCTAGCTATTTGGCTATACAGACGAAACAGAAATCTCATGAATCTCAACAAAGTAGTAGGGGGGAAAATTCTGGGCTCGATCTAGGTCACAGTGCTATGCTCTCTACTTTGCTCTCTGTTTAGCTTTCCTGAATTAAAAAGTCTTTTGAATAAACTGCAATCCAGGACTCACCCTTCCAGCAGAATGTGCTCATAGCAGGCCCCAGAGCCATGGTCTGTGTTCTCCACTAGGCTGCCAAATCTGTCCAACCTTTAGCAGGAAGTTAAAAGGTAAATCCAATCAAGTGGTGCATTTCATCCAGTTCTGATGGTGCTTTCCTGTTCAGAAAAGGACCAACAACTCCAGTCACCCACTAACCACTAGGCTGTCAAGTAAATGAGGTGCCTTTTCTCTGATTTTCTTCAGGTACATAAACACATAAATGGGCTTCTATCTATCAATTCCAGTCCCAAGGAGTGACCAAGTCACACAGGACTGCACTTCAGTCTGAGGAGGTAATGCAGAACATCCTTCCCTTTGGTGTTCCTTTTTGCAGGCATAGGCTTTCCGCTCTTGGTATGCTGAGCATTGTAAATCCCATTGTAAAGCCCTTATGTTCATCTAGTTGTCTTGCTCAGCACTGTGACTTACACATGGAATGCAAGATGCCTCAGCGTATTGATTGCCAGATTGGGCATACACTCCTCAGGGAATTTGACAGGTCCAAGCATAAAATCTAACTTTATTGCAAGGAAGCTATATATCTTTTTCTACCTCAAAACATTTGAAGAAATTTAATGTTTTGTGAGAAAATTAGACTGGGCTTTGAAATCCATTGGCAGGGATCTTTAGTTATGACAACAATGGTGACAGAAATTGAATGAGCAGGTCTGTCTTATGCAAGGTGACATACACAACCACAGGACAATTCAGTATCTATGCAAAGGATCTGTTACACTTGTAAGTGATGACAAGTGGTACTGTCAAGCAACGGGTACCTCTTTATGCTTTGGAAAAGCATGCATTTGTTTCAAATGCAACCTTAAAATTACAGTGGTTTCATGTCCTTGAGTTGAACTTTATGTTTAATGTCTTTCCATCCTCTATGAGTCAAGGTTTTTAGAGACAAAGCATTAATGTTTTTTGAAAATTTTTATCTTTAAAGCACTGACAAGTGGCCAGGGATTGAAGGGAGCCATTGCAAAAGAAGCCCAATTAAAAACTGATTGAAAGAAAAAAACAATATACTGTCAGATATATTTAATGGTCTGGAAGTCATTTGGGTCTTTCTGAATACAAGGGTAGCTAGCTGTATAGGATAACAGTAGTGGTTTTGTCTAAGTATAAGTATTTGTGTATTTTTACTCATTTCTGATTGTCTGAGTTAGTGGGTACTAATTTCATGGCTAGCTAAAGTTCGATTTAACAAAGCACTTAAGTGTACACTTAGAAGTAAGCACTTGTGTATTGACATTGATTATGTCAAAGGAATTATATGAATGTTTAAAACTGAAATTATTTTCTGCTCAGCTTTGCTGAATGGTGCCAAATGTTGCATGATCAAGCTTCAATTCAGCAGAATCACTGTTATTCAACAAGATAGAGAGCAATGTGCATAATTTAAAGTAAGTTCTAGAATTTCCCTGACACAAAATCAGTGGACTTTATAAACTACGTTTTTCACTGATACACCAGAGATAAATTTTTAAAAGTAATTTCCTTCAAATTCTATGGATGCTTATATCAGTATTCTGGATCCGTTTTAAATCTGCCTTATACTGGCCAGCCTTATGTCAAAGTACAGAGCATTTTGAATTTTTGATATTAGAATCATGCCATGAGTATATGTAATACAGATGTCAGAATCAAGATCTAAGGAAGTGTTGCTGAGCCTGTTCTCACAGTCACCTCAAGCAATCATGAATTCTCAGCATTTTCAAAATAAGTACATTTTAAGTATGACACAAAGTCCAGCCAAACCACTGGAATATTTCCTTTTGATTTCAGTGGTTATTGACCATATTTAGGTGGATAATAATTCATTTAGGAAATTATTTAACAACTTTTGTAGCTTCTTTTAAAACAAACTATTTGTTATAGATGTTCTATGCCTTGATGATCATTGGCTGCCCAAAAATTTTAGTTTAATACCACGAAATTTTTGCTAACTGCTACTGCTGCTCTTATCATTTCTGAAAACTTGGTGCATTTTTCTTTCTTCTTTACAAAATATTTCTGATAATTTAATCAAACAGATCAGGAAGCATTTCCGTGTTTAATCAAGCTCTTTTTTTTTCTGGTGAGATTCAATGATAATTTTGTATTTGTGACATCAAAAACTGAAACACAACACACCCCATGAGGCTGAGGCTTAGATATTAACTCAGTCAGAAGACAGTCTTCATTCCACACACCAGATTGCTGGGATTTTTTCAGGTTATGATAAAACAAGATGATTTCAATATTGCAACACTAGATGTCATCACATCATGGTACAACATGGTGAAGTGATATTTAAACTCTTACCAGAGTAAGGATGAGTAATTCAAAATGAATAACTTATTCACTGGATTTTGTGAGGTTTTGTTTTTGCTTTTTTTTTTTTCCATGAAATATTCAAAAGCAGATTACAAAGGTCTGTAATGTATTCCTGTCCAGAAATTGTCTGCAAGTTTCTTGACGTTTTGTATCCTATCATATGATGGTTCATTGTGAACCATCATTGTGATGTTCATTGTGAACTTCACAATTAGTTATTGATTAAAGAGTATTACTTCTGTTTCTAATTTATTTAATAATAGTGTAAACTGATGAGCAATAAAGACAAATGAAAATCAAAGCTGACAAAAATGGAAGTATATTACTAAATCAAAATTTCTAGAATTTTAATTTCCATTTAAAAAAAATCAAATGTATATTAATATTCATTTATGTCCATTTATGCTAGTTATTTAGCTTTCTGTAAAATACTATTTAAAATAAAAATAAGATGTCTCCTTGAAATAAACTTCTACCAGTACAGTAAAAAAAAGTAGATTTTGATCTGTGAATAATGAGTTTCTAATAATTATCATCCTTCAATTTTGCACTTTTCAGAACAACTGAATTCTATACCTAATGCTTCCCTGCATGCATGCTCATGTGACTGTTAGAAATTACCTTGTTTACACTGGACCTGAACTGAGCCTTGTATCAAGCTGCTGCAAATTCAGGTCTCTTCTCTTAATTTATATTACATGATAATGTGAAAAATGCAAAGTCTTTTATAAATTATTTCTAAGTATGAGCTCAGGTCATACCACAGATCTGCAGTCCCTGAAGCAGTGTTTAGCAGCTACTTTCTTCAGTTGTGACACCTAACCCATACATTTTGGTCTAGAAAACAGGATGTTGTATTCTGGTGCCCAGTCTGCTTAATAATAGTTGAATAATTATTATTTTAAAAATTTCTGCCACTCAGAGCCATACTTTCCCATACTCTGAAAGCACAGAAAATCTCCAGAGACTTTCAGCTACCTTTCCTCTCTTCATTCTCTCTCTCTCTTCTCTACTATCTCATGTTCTTGCGTAGGGCACCAAAAGGGAAAGTTCTCAATTCCATAAGCTTAGGTAAACCCATTCATAAGAGATGTTAATCCCAAGAAATCAAAAATTGGAAGGCAAATCTACAAAATTATTGCAGCATCTATTTTAAAGGCAACTATATGTGCTTCCTTTCCATTTTCAGTCAGGTGTTTACGGCTTCTGAAATGAATTTGTAAATACTGAAATGGCCATTAATTCAGCTTTTTGTCTCATGTCTTTAACAGAAGATGTAATGATAGCTTAAGAAACGGAAATTGGACCTTGGGCTAATAGCACCAGGGTTACAGAGCAAGGCTCACCCCATGCTTTCCTGCTGTTAGCCTGATTTGCACCAAATTTTGTTCTGCACAACAGGCTGAGAAACAATCTCAGCCTAGACCAGACCATAATGGCTGGGGTGCTTTCCAGTTTGCCCCCGCATTTCTTGGATGACTGTTCTACCAATACCTCTTCTCCTGATTTAAAAGAAAAACAAAATTAATCTTCCCAAATGCAGATGCCTGAAGCACAGGAAAAATAATTAGGGATGTAGACAAAGCAGAGACATTTAATGTCTTCTTTGCCTCTGTCTTCAACATCATTGATGGGCTCTACAACCCCTGGAGCCCCGAGTTGGAGGAAAGTGGCTACGGTAACAATAAACTCCTAGCCAACCCCAAACTTGTGCGGGATTTGCTGCTCCACCTGGATGCATATAAATCTATGGAGCCCAATGAGATTCATCGCAGGGTACTCATGAGAGCTGGCTGATGTCATCACAAGACCTCTCAATTATTTTTCAGTGGTCTTGGGAATCTGGAGAGGTCCCAGTTGACCAGAAGCAGGTAAATTTGTTCCAATTTTCAGCGAGGGCAAAAAAGAAGACCCGGGTAATTACAGGCCTGCAGTCTCACTTCGGTGCCTGGTAAAATTATGAAGATTATTCTGGGAGTTGTTGAAAAACAGCTGAAGGACAATGCGGTCCTTGGTCACAGCCAACACGGGTTCACAAGGGGAAAGTCATATTTAACAAACTGTGGTGGTTTTACCCTGCTGGGCAGCTGAACTCCACCACAACTGCTCTCTCACTCCCCCTCTTCAAAGGAAGAGGGGGAGAAAATACAGTGAAAAGGGCTCAAGGTTTAAGATAAGGACAAGAAGATCACACCAATTTTCTTTGTGGGCAAAACAGACTCAGCA
>VXAA01002583.1:0-11541 GCA_013399115.1 Anseranas semipalmata
TTACTCTACCCCATCGTCCAGATAGTTACAGAAGATGTTAACTAGGACTGGACACAGTATTGACCCCTGGGGTACTCTGCTCATTACTGTTGTCCAAGTAGACTTTGCACCACTGGCCACTACCCTCTGGGTCCAGCTGTTCAGCCAGTTTTTGATCCACCTCACTGTCTGCTCATCCAGCCCACACTTCAACAGCTTCTCTATGAGGATCTTATGGGGAACAGTCTCAAAGGCCTTACTGAGGGCCAGGAAGACAATATCCATTGCTCCTCCATCATCCATCAGGCTGGTGATTTCATTATAGAAGCTTCTCAGGGTGATTAGGGAAAATTCCATCAATATATCATTTCTAGAATTTTGAGTTCCTGAGTGTACAATTTAAGCATCATCACAATATTGCTGTAATGTAACTTTTGGGTGTGTCTTTTCTTTTAAAAGCTATTATAAAATATGGAACAATTTGAATAGACACAATCAGTATATGCCTTCCTATGCATCATCATACCATCTGCAGAGGTATCTACTTTCCTGTAACCTTTAAAACCTACATTCATAATCCTGAAGTCAATCAGATCAAGGTATCTTACTCCATTTTCTCTACTTTATACCTACTGTTTTACAGCCTGAAGGTATTTCCATAGAAATACTTGGAATATAGTTGCTAGTTACACAAATGTCTGAGTGCCATGCTCTGGGAAGTCTAGGGACCAAGACCAGGATACTGCTTATTTCAACATCCTCATCTCCTGAAAAATGTGCAGCTGAGAAAATCTGACACATATGCACAGGGTGTTTTTTCAGCCATTTCCTTGCTTGTCTCAGAACAGTTGTTTAAAAATGTCTCCTTATTTGCAGGGTGAAATGTTTTAAGTCCTACAAATGACTTAGTACTGGAAAGTAGAGGACCAATTTCCTGATTCAACCTTTGAACTCCAGCTACAGCTAGAGGGACCTGCCAGGCCCCTCTTTTTCAGCCTTTGCTGCCCCCTGAAGACACAGTAAATAAACCCAACCAGCTCAGCTTGACTGGTCTTTTGCCCTGTGTTGAAGGAATAATCACATCCTAATTGCTTATTCTGCCTCTGGCTCCTCTTGTGTCTTGCTAGAGCTTTTCTTGTTCCTCTTCCCATACTCTGCTTTGCGTTGTAATTCGCTGGCTTATGACCCTCTTCTGTCTCCTTCCTCTTGTTTTGCCCTTCAGATTGGTACAACTGTATCCAGTCTCCTGTCCTTTGACTTGGCTTCTGATCTCAGTCCTTGCCTAGATGCTTGCCTTGTGTAACTTTACTTTTACTGCCTGACTGTGACTTGCCTTGGTCTTCCCATTTACTGGGCTCTACACTGAATTCTAGGTAGATCCCAAATGAAGTATTGTTTACTTGTTAAAGTCCCCAGAGAAGATAACTTTCCTTTTTACTCTCCTTATTTCTTTTTGATACATGGAATGATCTGTTCTTTGTTTCTGTGAGGAGAATATTTCTTTCTTTTCAGGATGAAGTTGTATGTCTCATACTCAGCTCTCAAATCTGGAGTGATGAACATTTGCCCAGCCATTAACCTTTGACCCATGCTTCTGCCAGAAATTGTCTTGCCAACAGAGCTCAGCATCAAGCAGCGTGATAACAGAGATGTATTAGTTCAAGTGAAGGACTTTTTACCTTGACAGAGAACTGACTTAAACTATATTCCCAAATTGTGGAACTGTATTTTTGATCATATGTTTTCAAATGCCTGTTCCAAAGCTTTGAGAAAATTGTTAGCATGTGAAGCAGGACCTACCATATAACACAACAGTAGATGTTACTTGCTTGGAGGCAATAAGAAGAAACAGGCTCACTGGATCATATTCTACCTTTTTCTGAACACTAGCAACACCAGTGATTTCATAAAGTGGCAATCAAGAGGAATGTTATAAATACCATTTATGAACACACAGTTTATCCTTGTGTATAGTCTATACTCCCATTCAGGAATACATTTAAGCAAGTGCTTGAGTGCTTTCCTGACAAGGGATAATTTCCAACCAGGCCCTCTGCACATCATCTCTTTTGCTAGGGCAAGAGTGAAAGCTAAGATTATCTTGAAAATTCACCTTAATTCTTCATTTTCACTTTGTTAGAGTTTCTGAGGAACCCAATCCTCAGGAAGCTACACATTTTCCAGATATGGCTTAGCAGTGACCGTTTTGTTTTAAACAGCAAAACTCAGTCCTCTTTTTTTTTTTTTTTTACAGCTTCAAAGAGGAAAAATATATTTTTCTTTCTTTTGTTAAAAAGGTTTTAAAATCTGGTTTTGTAGAAGGTCAAAGCAAAGGGGATAGGAATCGACACGTCCCTCAATTATAAGTTTAGCTACAAATCGAACTTGGTGATTAGTGGCACTCAGAAAAAAGAACCCTCCAATCCCATACATACACATATCACGTATACAAATGGTGGTAATTTTTTTTTTTTTGCAGATTGACTGACACTTCTCAGGTGCTGCAGGATCACTGTCCTGTAAACATATATCAGGATCTGTTCCTGCTGATGCCTTGCTCCTCTCAGAACAGATCTCTGGTGACACACTCCCTGTCTTGATTATCAAGTAAACCTTACAGCAGGGGAAGGACTTCTATAATGAAAAGCACTCCAGACCTACAAAACTGCAGGCTGACCATGCTCTCCTCTTCATCTCTGGACTTCATTCTCCCACTGTTAACCCATGTTTAAGCCTTTTTTTATGTCTTTTGACCTTGCTCCTCTGTTTCTTTTTCCTTCTCTCCCACTTCCAGCTCAGTATCAATGATTTCTCAAGTCTTTCTCTTTCAGTGGGTATTCATGTACAACATCTATGGCTCTCATTGATGGAATGTGTGCACCTAGTAATACCATTTGGACAGAAGTAAGAGACCTACCTTTCAGCAGCAAGAGTTGATAGCTTTTTACTCTATCCATCTAAAGTGTTCTAAAACAAAACAATGAGTGGTCTTTTTTATCCAGGAGTTCAGCTGACTTCTGCACCTGGATTCACAGGGAAGAACTTTCTCAGCTAGCATGCCCCTGACCCAGCTCCCATATTGCATACAAACTGGACAAAGAGTAGAAACCTGTCATCCATCCTGCTCACCCCCAAACCGATCTATCATCAGACACAACTTAGTGGAGCAGGTAGATTTGAACAGAAAAGGCGATAAAGGAATTTCCTTGACTTAACAATGGCTTGACTCAGCTGTAATCTCCAATATATTCTTTCCAGTTCTGTGTCTGCAAAATTTAGGCTTCTCCTCAGTTGGAAACCCAGGCTGTGAGATACCAAATTTATACCTGTACTAATGCATTGAGCAGCCATTCCCAGCTCTTGGTCTAGCCATGTACTCCAGCAATATCTAATTTCTTATTTAGCGATATTTGGGTGCACCCAAGCCCTGTCCCCTGCTGTCATTTCCACTCTGCAGTGATATGCAATGGCTTTTGACAGTGGCCTGTAAGTATGCTCAAATATTTAAGGGCTTGGGGCACACGATGATATACAGAGAAAGATAAATCCGAGAGTTGATCAACAAACATGCCTTGTGTTGAAAACTGTCAGTGTAAGAATGGAAACATCTTAGTCTCAGGTAACGCTTTTCACACAGGAGCTCTGAAATAAATGATGGCATCAAATGTGTCTTTGCAAGCAAGGGAGCATTCACACAGGGCTGAATGTGTGTCAGTGTCCCCACACACCAAAGCAAGGGACAGACTTTGAGATGCTTACTTGAATATCCAGTACAAATTCTCCTCATTTCAACCATCCCAGAGAATGTGGAAGGAGGGTATAAGGTTCATCCACTAATCATCTCCAAAAATATGAAAAATAGAGTACTCAGCTCAGGATGGGATATTGAGTGTGAAAAGCTGAGCAGAAAAAAAAGAAGTTAGATTTTAATCTGCTTTGTTGGATATGGACCTTTTCTAATTCCACTGAATCTAGTAGAAATATATTTTAAATGTAACTACCCAACTGGAGAACAAACCTCACTAATGTGACTACATATACATAAAAATGATGAGGTTTTGGCAAAGGCATTTGCAAAAGAACAGCAAAACAAAACTGCAGCACCTGGATCCTGTTGTGTTTTAGAACCTGGAGATTTCATGCTTAGAAAAAGTAGCCAGCTTCTGAATAAAGAGAAATGGAAAGAGGGAATTGCTTTATTTTGTTCCTCTTTGCTGACATAATGAATATTGTACTGAATATGGGAAAGTGCTAATCTGTCCCCTTCTACTTGTTGTACTTCTTGAAAAGCAATTTTGATAACTCACCAAAGACTAGAGAATTATAGAGGTCAACCATCCATCCAACTCTGTTTTTCACTATATTCCCATTTTCTTCCAGCTTTCTTTCCAACCCGAAAAGAAGGGGCTGGTGCCAAGCTTCCTCTTTTCTCCAGTCCTCTTAGTAAAAATTAATGGTGTGAACACCTAAAGACCAAAATGCAGAAATCTGTCCTCTGTTCTTACTGAAGTGTAACTCTTGTTAACTTTTGACAAACTTGACTCATTTTTGTAATATTTTATATGTATTTTCTTTTTCTTTCTCTTGTTTTCTCAACCCTGCACAGCAGTACTCAGGGAAATAATGTAAAAGAATATGATATGTAGTCCAAGTAAGAAATTTTAAATATTTAAAGCAGCTTTCCCCCCTTGTAAGACATACAGGATATTGGTATTTACCAAATTCCATTGCTAAAGAGTGACATGACAGTGTAGTGCTGTTTGAGGTGTCATGAATATGTCACTGATGGCTTTGCCATTCATGAATAACATAGCCAATCATACTTAATTTGATGATACCATTAGACCAAACCATGATATATCATTTTTATGTATTTTGAGGATAAGTATTTTTTAGCTACATGTGGTATACAGTTGAGCAACCCCCCCCACCCCTAAACAACATAATGACAATACTGAGGGTGGTTTCTGTGAAAACAGTACTTACAAAGTATACCACAGTAGTCACTATATATTCATGCCCTCTCCCATCACTTAATTACATCACCCTTTAAGACAGACGTATGATGTAATTAGAGATTTGAACAGTTCACAGCCAGATCACTTAAAGTAACATTGTTAATGGGCTTTAGAAGTTCTCCCTTTAATATTGCCAGTGTTATAACTTCTAATTACCTTAATAATTAGGGCCATGTCATTCATGATTGAGGTAACAGTTGCTAACACTAATGGGTATCAGAGGTCTCTCACAAGGCATGTTTTCATGTTCTCATCCAGTTGCTTAGGGCAGGCAAGAGCTGTTTGTCCTTAGAAACATAGCGGTTGCTATGTGGTGGCCTGGGCAGAGGCATCCTTACTAACCACTTTAATGCTGCCACCACCACTGCTGCTTTCACTGAGGAGTGACTATATATAAAACACATTCACCATGCACTGCTCTGGAAATGTAAATATGGCACCGATGGAGGAAATCTGTTGAACTCTAATTGCTGTTGTTGTTATTTCTACAAATAACAGCATAAACTTGAATGTCACACCTGACTGAAATTCAAAGAAATCCATAGGCTACTCTTCCCATTCCCAACTCCACAAATTGGCAATGGTTAAGATTTTTAAATTTTAAGATGACACATTTTGCTAGACATGCTTCGTTGTGCACAGGTAATTCAGAAGAGCAATTACAATTAGGTTAAAGCCAAAAGGAATGTAATTGGAATTCTTTTTTTTTTTTTTTGCCTACAAATAAGGCTAATATCACTTTTTCAAATAAGTTTTTTCTAAAGACTTCTGTCATATAATAACAACAATATTCTTTTATGAAGAGTCAAAAGTTGCTCTTCAGCGTTTGGCTGAAACTAGAAATTCAGTATTAGCCTGCTTATTGGTCACATTGCACATTGAAGCTTAAGAGTGTGGTCACAAGAGAATGAATAACTCAGAAATTACTTTACTGTCTTCCATACTTAAATTAATCAAGATTTGTGTAACTGCAGACCAAAATAAGATTTGGAGTACTATCAAACACAGGAAGATTTTTTTTTAAAAAAGGTAACTTCATTGGACGTTCGCCAAACTGGTTTTAAGAACATAGTCCCAAAGGACTGATAAGAGAATGAATTCTGTTTACTTTGCTTTTTGGAACTATATTATGTTGTATAATATGACTGTGCTAGAAAATCTTAAATCCCCAGGGAAGGGGGTGGCAGCATTTATTTCATAGATTTGTTTGTTTTTCAGACATAAATGCAAACTGATTTCCTGACTCAGGTTAAATTACACTAAACAGGTAAAAGGGCATCTTTGTGTTGCAGAGAAGAATGCCCTGGGGTTGAAAAAAAAAAGATTGATTCATCTCAGTACTACTAAAAAAAAATGAGGAACTTAACATTTATTAGACTGGACATGAAAGACATAGTCATACAGATAAGATACAGATGGTAAATTAGCCCTTTAAAGTACAACATTGAAATCAATACACTGCACAGACTTCACAAAGACATTCCCATTCCTCTTCATCTAAATTAAAATCTGGGTTAAAAAAAAAAAAAAAAAAAAAAAAAAAAAAAAAAAAAAAAAAAAAAAAAAAAAGAAGAAAAAAAAAAAGAAAGAAAACAAATTCCACACTTACGTATCTACTTGAGCAACAACTGTGAAAATTTCCTTCCCCCATCAGGTAAAAATACATTGTGCTCATGTTTGAATCAGATTTAATTTCTACAGACTTCCAATATTAGTTTGGCAAGTATCCTTGCTTCGTTTGTGTCCCTCTTCAGTGAAAACAAAACAAAATAATTATAATAGTACTACCTTTGTCTGCCTTAACTTGAAAAAGTATTAGATATAATCCCTCAAATACAAGTACAATATCATTGAGGAAAAAATTCCCATTAGGAGTGATCATACTTCCTGTTCACTATAAGATGTAATTCCAGTATTCAAAAATCCCTACATTCAACTCATTTTGAAGGTTTTTACATCAGTAAATCACTATATGCCTGTGTATTCTCATCTATAGCTGTATTCATATACAGTGTATGTGTATATATATGTATGTATGTATGTGTACACACATATATTACAGTTACAACAGTGTCAAACATTTTGATCACAGATACCTAAAAGTTTTCAGAAAATCTTCACTAGTCTTTTGGGTACAAATCTATTTCATTTAACTTCAGAATTCTCATGACAGAAATTCTACAATTACGCCCCTGAAAAAAAGACAAAACTATTAGATATGTTGCAGATCTTGGGTTGCATTAAACTATGCCAAGATCATTTAAAGACCACGAAGTAACTTGCAATACAACAGAAACAAACATAAATAGCAAGAAATTCAAATTATTCTATGCAATATTTACAAAGATATCAAGCTTAGATAAATAAGCTGAGCAAAGAATACCCGCATACATACTGTCATAGAGAACTCAGCACCAGATTTCCAGGTATGCTAACAACATTTGTCACGCCCATAAGGCCCCATTTATGGGCCTTTCACCGTGTATTACTATTACGTTAATTACCTAAGCAATTTCTCATATGCATAATGCTATGTGATAACTACATGTATATTAATAAGGGTATGCAGAGTATAATAGTACTAAGGGTATAATAGTACTTCACATTAACTCTATGCCTGCATTTTGAAGGACATTTTAATGCAAGTACTTCCGTTAGATAGCTGAGGTAAAATAACCTGGCAACTACAGCATGGCAAAAGACAGGCCCACACCATGCATTACAGAAAAATATCTTTTAGCTCTTGTGCTAGGAAAACTTTTATTTTCTTTGTGCTCTAGAAGGGGACAAACCCAGCCTTTCCATCTAGTAGAGGACAGTATACCGGGGCTACCATTTCTCTAACTTGTAGGCACATCCTCTTTTCTGCCATGACACTTCCACTGAGAGCTACCATCTAGTAGCACCACTCCTGTACCCCGTGCAGGTGGGCATCATCGGATTATATGCACTTACAGTGCATATGCTACACAACACACGTATTTTTGTTGCCTGGAAAATGTCTCCCTCAAAGGCAACAGCAGTTAGACATAAATAATTCACTTGTTACCATGGTACAGAACAGGGTAGCAAAAAAGAAAGAGCAAGTTTCCCATTTTAACTCTAAAAAATGATTCTATGTTTTGGGTAAAAGCTCATGGTTAACCTGGACTGGTTAATTCAATTTTTGATATTTCAGCATGTGGCAGGAAAGTAATGCAGTATATTATACACATTCTTAAAATTATCTCCAAAGCAAGGACAGGTAAAGACAAGAAAAAGGAGAGTGATGAAAGAGAGACAAATCTAGGCCTAAATGCTAGTTTAAGTGACTATTAGGGGCAGGCTTTATTACACTTGAATTAGAAATCTCCACCTGGATTATCATCTAGGTTTCCTTTCTGCTCATTGGAGAGGAACGAGGGGGAATGGGCTCAAGTTGCGTCAGGGGAGGTTTAGGTTGAATGTTAGGAAAAACTTCTTTACCGAAAGGGTAGTTAGGCATTGGAATGGGCTGCCCAGGGAGGTGGTTGAGTCACCATCCCTGGAGGTCTTTAAAAGACGTTTAGATGCTGAGCTTAGAGATATGGTTTAGATATGGTTTAGTGTGGGCCTTGTTAGAGTTAGGTCAGAGGTTGGACTAGGTGATCTTGGAGGTCTCTTCCAACCTGAACAATTCTGTGATTCTGTGATTCTGTGATTCTGTGATTCTAAGGCACAATTCAGCTCCTTGTTGGCCAAGAGAGGCTGTGGATTCTCCATACTTAAAGATACTCAAACCTGACTGAACATTTAAAACTGGATAAATCATGTGCTACAAGTGCATATTTCTCTCCATTGGCAGTAAAGGGAACCTGCCCCTCCTACCTCCGTCCTGCAGACTTCTCACCAATGAGGAGATCTTCTGGTGCTGCCCCTTTGTCTGCCTGCCCTCAAACATCATCTAGCAGATGACAGTGCAAAGTCAAACATTGCCTCTATTTCAGACCACAGAACTCCCTAACCACACTGAGATGCTCCTGGGTCTGGAAATGACTCATGTAGTTCTCACCTGTCCTCTTGAGTGATTTAGGAGTAGGATGGGTCATGTCAAAAACCCACCTAAGTCTGATGAAGGTATTTTCAGAGTAGACAGAATGCACAACAGAACTGTTGAACCCAGTGCAAAGCACAGGAATCACAACCACTTTCATTTCAAAAGGACACAAATGGTGACCACTTTTTTGCACAGCCTACTCTACAAAGGCCAATGTTTTGCCCTAGCCAGTGTGTACCTCAGAAACAGTGTCAGTAGCCTGAATCCCGAGTAGATGGCAGTATATAATGAATGAGATGCCTTTGTTTAGTATATCCTACAAGCATGATGTAAGCTTTTTCTCTGTAAGGTGTGTGAAACTGTCTCACCTCGTGGAGACTCCACACAAGAAAAGGGCAGTGTCTCGCTTGTGCACCACAGGCTTTGCCTAGCCTGTGGGATGCGTGCTCCACGCTGCACCATGCAGTCATCCCGACAGAGCCTGGCCAGACCATTGAAGTTCCGCACCAATATGCGAAAGAACTTCTTCACGGTGAGGGTGACGGAGCACTGCAACAGGCTGCCCAGGGAGGTTGTGGAGTCTCCTTCTCTGGAGATATTCAAGACCCGTCTAGACGCCTACCTGTGCAGCCTGCTCTAGGGAACCTGCTGTGGCAGGGGCGTTGGACCTGATGATCTCTGGAGGTCCCTTTCAACCCCTACAATTCTGTGATTCTGTGATTAGTGTCAATGTTACACTTTGCCATCTGAGATCAACAGGAGAAGTATGTGATCTCGCATCAACTACAACACCTCCTCACTTAGCACAAGGAGAGAGACTGCCAGAGTGTGCATCCAGATGCAGAACCAGAGAAGCACCTCCAAGCCTCAAAGTATAGGCTAGGCAAAACCACTTTTCGTACCTACTGATCTCTCAGTCAACAAGCTTTCTCTGCATCAAAGTCTTAACCTTGATATACTCATTTCCTCTGGCATTGCAGGTACAGAAATAAATAAAACAAAACAAAACAAACAAACAAACAAAAAACCCAAGGTAATTCCTCTTCTTCCCAAAGGACATTAAATTTACACTTTCTATCGCGGGTAGCTAAAAAAAAATATCACTGAATTAGAACAATTTTCAGCTACAGAAGTGTTTTATGTACCAAAAACATAGAAAACTTTTACATACATGGAGGAAAAACATTTTAAAAACTCCATCAGTTTCTTCCTGGCAACAGTAATGTTGGTCAAGAGCTTCCCAGTGGGGTAAATGATGATACCTGCAACTGCCAATTCTATTGATCAGAGCTGAGCTAAGAAAAAAATCTTCAAATATATATATTGTTTCTAAAAATTCTAAGAAAGCCCAGCAACATTCCTGTCAACGTTACGTTGCCATTAGAGAGTAAAAGGAGAAAAAGCAACCTCACTTCAAGCTGTACTGTGATGTTTTCCCAACATCTAGAAAGGCACAGGTAATAATATGCCTTTCTGATATTAATATAACCAGACTTCCAGTTTTAATAGTGTTTAAGGTGAAACTACTTCACCCCATTGTCCTCATGCATCAAAAAATCATCACTGGAGTTACTAGAAGACTGAACATCTGCATGTTTATGAAGAAAGGAGTGATGATTAAGATAAAGCCATCCCCTCACTGATCTCAGGCCGCTCTTTCAGATTAAAAGAATAAAATTAAATAATATCATAACATTAAAAAGCTCAGATCTTGCTGAGGGTTAGTGAGTTCATGACAGGCACAAACACTGATAACTACATCCATCCAAAGCATTCTTCACTGATAAATCACCATACTACAGGTGTTGTATACAGATTAGCTTAAACATACTGCTATTTGCTATATGATTTCTATTTTTCTATTTATAATGTTCTCTTTTGGGCACAAATATATTACTCCAATAACAGTTTCAACATCCTTGAAGAATATCGGAGAAGTGATTATTGTATGCTCATGCTCATGTGCTACGTAAAATGCTGCGCGACTCGATTGCAGTTCTACAGGTCTGTTTTGCAGAGTTTCAGCAGTTCATTGCTAAATAAAGCTCCTTTTCTGCCCCTCTATCATATACTTCAGCAAGTGCACTTTTAAAAAACTGAGTAATTGCATTTGAGTCAACCTGCATCCACTGAAGTTAAGCACTGCTTAAGTGTTTGCAGGATTACAGTTTAAGCTTGCAATTATCCCTATTGCAGCTGTGTGACATACCCCAATGAATGCATTTCTCATCAGTTTTAATTCACGTTTTCTCATCTGGGGGACCAAAAAGGGCAAACATGAGTAGAGGCTGAGTGCTGTTGTTTCTGTTAGGCCTACACACCTAATAAACCATAATATTTACTATCTTTATTATCATCAATAATTGAGTTAGAATTAACAGAATCACAGAATCACAGAATCATTTAGGTTGGAAGAGACCTCCAAGATCACCTTTCAGTAAAGAATTTTTTCCTAGTATCTAACCTAAACCTCCCCTGGTGCCACTTAAGCCCCTTCCCCCTCATGCTATCACCAGACACGTGGGAGAA
>VXAA01002584.1:0-11741 GCA_013399115.1 Anseranas semipalmata
TAAAATAAAATAAAAATATTTCCATCTGTGAGCTTTAAAAGCAAACACAGGTCAAGCCATATGTTATTTAACATAGACATGCGAGCAGACCTAGTACTTGCCCCCCTCAGCAGCAGCTCTGAAGAGAGGTTCCTAGGGCAGAGCAGAGCCTGGGCTGGGTCTCTCTGGTAGCTGGATTCATTATTTGATGGCAAACCCTTGTCCTCTGGCTAATTTCCAAGGCCTGGACAAACACACACATAGTTTTACTCGTTCAAGTCACTTCTTGTCCCCAGATGGAGGAGGCTGAACTCAGAAGATGTTCCTGAGCAAAGGAAGTTGTAGGTTGACCATTAATAGCAGCCCAGCATCTAGGTCTGGCCATCTGGGGGTAGAGGCAGAAGTCATCCAAAACATGGCCCATTTTTACACCATGGGCACCCCAGACTGACAGGAGGGTCCCCAGCATCTCCCACAGGGCTGGTGGGGCAGGTCCAATGGCACCACTTGTGAAACTCCTCATTTCCATGAGAAGTCCTTCTGAAACCTATCCTAGGAACATCATAACAAACACTTGCTGGTAGGAGAGGAAGGTGCTGACAAATCCAGGCCAAAAAAAAAAAAAAGGATCTTTATTGCAAATGTGTGATGAAAGTAGTGCTGACGACAAGGGAGCAAGTTTCATTACGATGGCTGTGGCAGAGCCTCCGCAAAAATTACAGGGAGTGTTAGAGCAGCCCTGGAAAGGAGTCAAATTGCAACTTGCTCTGCGCATGACCGTCACAGAGAGCTGGCAACAGGGGGAAGAAATGTTCTTGGGCATCTTCCTGCAGATGCACAACTGTATAGTCTTTAATGCTAACGTAACATGGAGATGGGGAGTGAAAGAATCGAAGAGGAGGTTGGAGACAAGCTTTGAAACACATATGAAACTAAAGCAGTTGCACAATCTTTCCTAGTAAGAAAAGTGTCCTGTTTTTTACCCATTTCTGGTGCCAAGATTCACACATCCAACCTGTGGAAGATCTATTTTATCAAAAATCTGCATTCTGAGTCTCAGCACAGCTCAGCATCTCCTTCATGCCCATCCCTACCTCCTTTACCAAAGGAATCGATTGTATCTGCTGCCCCCTCCAGCCCTGACACAACCCTGGGGGTTATTAGAGCACTCCATCATCCCGTTGCTGGCTGAGTCCCCCGCATTGTCCCTGGAAGATTTCGTGCCAGGGAGTGACCCCAGCGATATCGCATTTCTTCCCCCTTTTCTATTGATTTTCATGGTAAACCAACACAATTTGGCTGATATATTTTTAGTTTCCCACACTGCTAAAAAAACATCCTCTCTCTACGCTTTTTATTTAAAAAAAAAAAAAGAAAAAAATCAAAGTTTGAGAGAAGAAAGATGACCTTGCCAAGGTAAACATCTGCCTCCTGTTGCCCAGCCTTGCATTCCGCGTTCGCTGCACAACTGGTAATAATTTTGCCATCAGCCTGTGACTGTTCCAAAAAGTAGGAACAAACGAGTTAAATCACAAATCTAGCGCACTTCCTATCCTGCCTATTCCCAAAGAACAGCACGTCAGCAGAGCCAGAAGACACATGGATGATAAGCTACTAATAAATTCATTGTGTTGCTTATTTTTAATGGCCTAATAAAAACAATCCTCTTCTTTTAACAATGCAAGACTTGCATGAAAAGAACCAGTAGGGTTTGGGAAAATATTTTATACTTGAATAGTCGCGATGGTCATTGTACCAGTCACTAACTGCTATAATTTATCTTTAATCAGGTCTTAATGGTGTTTATACCATAGGAGTGCCACCACAGCATCGCACCGCTCCTGCTCAGTGCTTCACGGCTGCACGGTTAGCAGTGAATCACTAGAGGTCACTTTGATTCCATCTAAACGAGGGAATCCTAAAAGGTTTGGGGCTTGGTTTCTGCTTTCTTCTGTTTTTCAGTGAGACGTTTTTTAAAAGCAAACTCTTTCTGCACATGTGTATGGTGCTTGTTTATATAAGCTACTTGGGCTGAGTTTTATTCTGGTGTAAAGGGTGAAACTTTAAAGAAGTTTATAAAGCTGTGCCTATATTCATCAAGAGGAAAATTGGCCCCAAGTTTCTTTTTTAATATGAAACAGCTTCCACTGGATTTGATATTCATCATAACAGATGTCATTATTTAACTCTCAGTAAATAGTTCTGTCCTGTCAGGATCCCTATAAATAGGAAAAGAATAGCTCTGATGTATAAATCTGCAAGAAAATATTTTAATTTTGCTGCCTATATTTGTGTGTTTCTTTCTCAGCCGCAGTTGATAACTGAAGAGCAGTTATTTCCTTGGTGAGAGAAAAAAAAAAAACAACTAAAACCAAACATCTCGTGATCATGCAAAACGTTTCCCTGTGATATATTATTGCTGAGAATAACAAATCCAATGGGAGCCCAGACTTGACTTCTTTTACTTTTATAAAGCAAAAACTTGCCTTGTTGGAAATGGGTGGACCTATAGCGTGAAACGCAGTGTTTCTTTCACGTTGGACATCTGGGCTGCTTTGGGCCCTGTCCTGCAAGCCCTCTTGTTGGGGTGCACGGTGGAAACACCTGGATCCCAGGTGAGCAACCCACCCCATGGTTCGCTCCAAAACGCCGCCACTCAGTCCCCAGCAGGGACCAAGATATCACCACCTGCAGCAGCACCCTGCCCACTGCTAGGTACAGTCATTTTATGCGTGTTTTGCTTTGCCCCCAAGGCTTCACCTTTTCTCCTGCACCCGGTTCGTTCAGCATCTGCTGGAGGGCAGCGGGGGACCTGGTGGAGCATCAGGGTGAAACCGGCTGCATCCCTCCTGGGGCAGCACCATGGATGCTCAGCGCTGGCCAAACACCGATCGGTGACAGAATGCGAATTGGGGCGTCCGCTTTCCCCGAATGAGCCCTTGTGCATCCACACACCACAAAACAAAAGCCCGAGTGACTTCCTGGTGTCTGGGTGAGTAACTCGGCTCTGCAGGCATGCAGGGAGCTGTAGGCTGCTTTTGTTCTGTGTCCGAAGCCTGGGAAGGCTCCGGGTACGGGGCTGAGTCACCCAGGCCGAGCACCGGTTATGTCATGGACATGCCCAGCTGCTTGTGACTTCATCTGCCATTTCTGTGAGTTGCCCGAAAGCTGGGCTTTTGGAGGACAGGAGCATCCCAAGACCCCAGAAGGTCCCAAGCGTGAAGTCAGCGTTGGATGGGTGTCAGGACAAGCCTCCATCCATGCCACCCGGCCTTGGAGAGCGAGTGGTCTCGGTCTCTGTTTTCTCCCCTAGGCACACGCCACCTCTTCCCCTTGACAGTACACGGATTAAGGGAAATCTCCTTCCAGACACAGCTCTCCTTGCTCTCCGTGGTGTTCTCTCATGGCCCCTGTGGGTTTTTTTCTCTACGGTGCTGTGTGCCCCCCTGAAGATCACATTAAGTAATGCGATGAGCACCTCTCCCAAGTGGTTCTATCTCTTCTCCCTTCCTTCCCCCCAGGGAAAATTGAGTGGGAATAGTTTTAATTAACTACACAGTACGTGCACGGTGTTTATACCAACGCAGGCAAGGCTGAACAAGCGTGCCGCGCTCTTGGAAAGAGAGGTGCTGAGGTCTGTGGCCATTCTGAAGTCCTGAGCTCGTCCCACAGAGGAGGACCGGCCCCTGAGAGCGCTCACGTTCTGGGCCATGCCAGGCTTACCCTGGCCGGGTGCAGCTGGAGGGGTGACTTTGTCAGCTCCCTGTGGAGCTATGGAAGACGGTCCACACCCCACACCAGGACCAATGGGTGAGTCAAGGAATCCCCAGATGTAATCCAGCACCCCATGGAGAGCCTTCATGGAAAATGGAGAGCATCTGGGGCAGGATTCAGCTCCAGGTCAGGACAACTACATTTAGACACATAATTGCAGGTCAGCTCTTGGTGTCTCGGCTCCCTTTGTAGCCCATGGAAATTCTACCAACCCAGACCCCTCCAGCCAGCCAGAGAGGAACCAGCTTGCTCCCTCTGGGCCCCACTGACTGCAGTGAGAGACAGGTGGGGACACAACCAGAAGCCAAAATTGTGTCTTAGCCCTGACCGACTGCTGCCTTTCAGGGCCTCCTTGTGACTTATGTGTACCGTGCAAAGTCTAACATCTTTTAAAAAAACCAGCTATCCTCTTTTCGAAAGGTATTTAAAAGGGACTTAAAGATAGCAGTTGTGAGAGATTTAAAAATGAAATGCAATTTGTTAACCAATATATAAGTAAGTGGGCTTTCAAATAGGCTGCTATGTAAAGGTGTGTCTGTGTATGACAGCTCTGAATCTTCTTGGGTTTCATGGCACCTATGAGGAGGACATCCCTCAGAGTGACACAAAGTCAGCAGGTGATATCTGAATGACTGTTTTTGTCACCATGCAGACCACAGAGACCACAGAAAATTATCCTCAGAGGTTTTTTTCTGCACATCTCTGTTGAAGGCATAGAGAGGACAAGCTACTTTCTCAAAATCAGAAGGAACCCCATCAAGGAGGCAAGGACGAAACCCAGCTCACTCAAAGCACAGCATCATTTTGGCAACACGTTTGTCTGCACTGAGGGTTTTTTACTGCTTTCTCCTTCAGCTGGCATTCCTATGGCTATTTATAGTTTCACTCCATAACCAGTGGTTAATATTCTGAAAGTAGTCTAGCATGTGGTCACCCACACAGAAGATGTGCCTGACTGTCCAGCACTGCCTAAAAAGTATTGGCCACAATATTCAGGCTCTTTCTGCAAGGGACTCCGGGCAGCTGTTGGCAGAAGGCAGGGAAGATGCCCTGCTGCCTTGAGAAGAAGGTCTTGCTGAGGCCACCATGCTCTGCCAGGCTGGGTGACCTTGCAGTGCTGCTACTTTCTCTAGAAGACACCCTATGCTGTGATTTCATGGATCTTTCTCTCTTTTTTTTTTTTTTCTACAGAATTCAACCCCCCTTTTCAGAGGGCAGCTATGTGCTACTAACTCCACGAGTTAAACCTCGTTGCACTCTAGATCAAAGACCAGTATTTCATGCCTTCTCCTGCGCTGTTGTGTAGTGACAAAGTTCCTGGTGACTTAAGAGGGAGGGAGGCTGCGTCCTGGGAGACAAACTTAATTGAGTGTAATACCACAGGGCACGTAAAGTAGGACAACACAGCCTGACCTCATTTTGCCCATACATAACCTTACTGACATCAGTGGGAGCTGCACATATGCAGTTAGGAGATGACATTTGCCCACTCTTGGCTGCTCTAGGAAATTCTTACTTGCCTGATAAATTCTATTATTTAATCGTGCGATATGAAAGCAAGGGATACACTGAGCAAAGCTGAGCAAACACAGCTCAGCTCCCTGCCTGTTTGAAGTTGTGGAAAGACTCCTTTTGACGCTGGTGGTTGTTGGATTGGACCCACAGTACACAGTGATTCATAATCATTTTCCTCAATGAAAGCAAGCAGGTTGGTTTGTTGTTATTTGTGGGATCACATGATTCATTATTTGCAAATATTTGAATGGCAGTTGGACTTTCTGATGCCTGTGAACCCCATAGCTTCCACCCGTGTTCGCACAAAATGGTTATTCATACAAATACTGTGCCAGAACAGACTTGTTTGATACTGTACATTTATTACACTCCTGTTTCTAGAAGCTTTATAGAGTAGAAAGGGCATCATTTGGCAGAGCTAACAAAGCTTGCACCAAACCAGTGACTATTCCAAGAGAACTCTTCATTAGCAATCCTGAGCCTAATATTTATTTGCATTCCTCACAGCCTAATAATTAAAAACAGTGCTTACTGCTGTAGAAAGCAGGACTGACTTGCAGAGAGGTGGCTGGCTGGGCAAGCAATGTTCTCCCCAGCAAATGCTTCTGCTCTCCCTGCTAGGCGTGGGCTGCGGGAGCAGGAGAGCTCAGCAGACCTCTGAACGTCCCAGATTTTGAATCTGGCATTTCTTATGTAAGATATTGTTTTAACTCTTGGGTTTCTTTCCCCCAGAACAGAATATAAAGGGACATTCTTGGTAGACAGAATGTGATATGCAATATTTAGGCAAAATGTTATCATATAGAGCAATATCTGCTACCCAGAAGGGTGGTGGCTCTCCATCCTTGGAGACCCACCAGGAGATGGCCCCCAGCAGCCTGCTCTACGCTGGCCCCACACAGGATGGGGTTGGACCTGGGACCACCAGAGGCCCCTTCCAGCCTAAAGAGTTTCAAAAAACCTCATGAAAGATTTTAATGCTCCAAACTGGCCGATGCTTGAGCTGTACCCTGCTTGTACAATAAGCTTCCTGCACGCAGCAAAACCCTATGACAGGTCTGTGACAGAGTGCCTGTGTGTGGATGATACCAAAAGGATGTTGCTGTAATTGCATGCAGATTTATCATCCGCTCCCTTGCAGCGAATGCCATCAAAAGGCTCCAGACTTGGAATGATGCAGTGATATTTTCCCTGAAAGCCAGGCACGAGTTTGGCGGCCAGGGGACCCTCCACGGTCACGCCACACAGAGCATCCCTTGTCACCTCTTCTCCTCGGTAATATGAACAGACATTTGTTTACACCAAACTGAGCAAATCTAATATTTATTTCACATTTAGGTCACGGTCCATCAAAACAAATGTTTTTTTTTTTGCCCCAAACAGTTTTCCTGACCTTGTGGTTTCACTCCTGATATGCAGCAATATTTGGCTGGAGAGTTGGCTTGCTCTCACTTAAAAACGGGAAGAACAAAGTTACGCAGGGCCCTGCACCAGGCTTTAGGGTGACAACACGGCTCCCCGTGCTCCCAGACCTGCTCTGAATGCCACGCTTGATTCTTCTGCAACCAGGACAGGATTATTAAACCCATATTTCCTGCATTTGCTCACTTGTTTTCATCAATCAGTCCTGAAAATCAAAATTACTTAGATACATAAGACTAAACACCTGAAATATAAAGTATTAGAAATGACATTTAACTATCTTGGCTCAAACAGTGCCTGTGGGCCTCGTCCTGCTCCTACCAAAATATTAGAAAATCCCATCTTCTGTAAAGATGCACTTTTTAAAAATGATTTTTTTTTCCATTTCAGCCTGCATAGGCCAAGAATCACATTAACATTGCTCCATTGAAAGCTATGAAGTGTTCTGTATATGGAAAATTGACTTTTTTTTTTTTTTTTTTTTGGTGAAGTATGCACTACTTTTAAAGCAGAAACTGCTGAAAAGAGAATTTCAAAAGCTTAGGAAATCTAGTGGTCCCTGATGGCTTGCAGTAATGAGTAAAATCAAATGCTCACTCTGATTTCCTTCCCCCTGTAAATGAAATATATGTCATACTGGAGCTGCAGAGCTGCTGCCCAATTATCACCAAACTCAGCTGATTTACATCGCCCGTCCAACTTCAACTCGATTCAAAATGCTCAGGAGGGCCAATGTAAACACATTTATAGCCCGGTAGGATATGCTAAGCTCTTAATACATGGGTAAAAGTGTTATATATATATATATGTGCATATATATAACAAGATATAGCTAAGCCAACTCTTTTTATGTGTGACGACACAGAGAGACACCCAGACGTGGAGGAGCTGGTTCACTTTTGTGCATGGATTGGATTTTAATTGCAGTGTTGATGTGATCCTCCCTTACTGGCACATCGCCGTTTCCCTTCAGCTGGTTCACGCGGCATATGGGCGCGCGGGCACTGTGTGAAAGACCGGCCACATTAACTGAAAATAAACATAAAATAGCCCCAGTCTCATTAGGGTCGCTTCTCACCGTGGTTTCACGGGGGAGGCTGGGAAGCTCACACAGCCTCTCAGGGCTAACACTCGGGGCATCCCTTTCTCCCCCCAAAACCCTGCCAAAGGAGCTGTCTTTGCACACCCACATGGTATTTGGCAGGTAAATACCAGACCGTCGCGCAGACCGGCCCAAGCTGAATTCCTGCCATGGAAGCTCCTCCCGTGCCAAACCCCACAGCCCCACGGGACCGGCAGCCTGCGCCCCAGCTCCCATCTCAGTGTCACTGGGGGAAAAGTTGAGTCACATAACAAACATTTCAGGAAGTCTCTGTAATTTCTTTAATTATTCAGACGACAGAGCACAAGGATAATAGCTTCAAGTACATTCTGATACATTATTTTAACAGTAATAGATATGTATTTAGTCATAAACTATTCTGTAGCCACCACTATGTGTACATTTTATACAAACTATTGCCATACTCAGACCCTGAAAATGGATGGTGACATCTCCTAGACTTTTTGCACAAGGTTACGACAGTACATCCTTCATACGAGAGCGGTAGCTATAGGTTGCATTGGTCCGCCTAACAGAGCACTTCTAATGCATACCACGGAGGAGTGATCCAGACATGACGCGCCGAAGGTTTCGGGAAGAGATGTAATAAATAGATGGTGAGAGGGAGGCAAACAGTCACCAGAAATGTGTGCAATGGAACACGGCACAGCATTTTGTTGTTTGGCCCAAGATGTTGATCCTAGCATAGGACGGCATCTGAGCTTCTCTCACACTGCAAAGCTCTGGCCTTTTGGCAGAGATTAGAGGTGGCAGTATCTGATACGGTCTCTAATGGGGCATGTACCCTACCCTGACAAAAGCATGGGCTCTGGTCTGGCAGGTCTTTTTCATCTCAGTTGGACTAAAGCCCCCACATCAATGGCTTAAGTTCTATCACTGACATCCCTGAATGCTTCTACTGCATGACCTCTGGAGGAGGTAGGCTTCCACATTGCCATTTTCCAAAGGCCTTACAAAATGCCAGCCACTGTTCAGAGATAGGGGTCAGAGAGCTGAGAAGCTGTGACACCACCATAGGAGGGACAAACTCTTAAAAAAGCAGAGACTCATTTGTTCCGTTTCCGTATTTTTACATCCGTGTTTGCAGCCCCCGACGCACCAGCAGCCCCCAAAGACCCAGAAGAAGCAGAGTCCTGGCCCTGGCACCTGCAGTGCACAGTCCCCAGCGATGCCCCGCGCCAGTGGTGGTGACACCAGGGACGGCTGGAGCGCTGCAGAGATGGGATTTACTGAGATGGAGTAGCTGAATGCAGCTGCAGTCTGCGGTCGGAGGGTCCGCGGGCTTCAGAATCACCACTCGCTTGCAAGGGACAAATCCAGTTCCCTCTAAAGTTGGAGGAGAGGCTCCCCTGACCTTCAGCAGGAGCTGGCTGCCCCATCCCAGCGTAGAGCCTCTGTTCCCTGCCTGAGGCCACAGCTCCGCTCTCATCCCAGCAGTCCACATGGGCACTGCGGTGCTGTGAGCGTCGCCAGCGGTCACACCGACGTCTGGCGACCTTGGCCACCACCAAGAACCATCCCAGAAGCTTCAAGGGAGGAAGTAGCTCTCATCTAGAGGCTTCCAGGAAAAAGACACCACCTCTTTCCATCCATCTGTTAGAGGCTGACACAGGTGCACGCAGGTCCAGGCTTGGCCACCGTCTCCCATCACCGCTCCAGAAACTCCCAGGCTGTGAGCATGGAAGAGCACACTGTTCCTCCATGCATCCCAGGAGGACATCTGGACACCACGGAGCTGCCTTCCATCCTTGTGGAGGACACGGCCACGTCTCTGGAGCACAGTGCTGCCCGAAGGGTGAACGTCCTAAACCGGCGAGTAATGGAAACCGAAGAAAAGGTGAGAAGATATTCAAGGAAAGCTCCCTTCCAGCATGGTCTTGTCTCAGACGCACACACATAATGTTTTGCAAAATTTTTCAAGGAATCCTGAAAAGCCTCCATGGAGGAGGGGGGGGGGCGGTCACACACAGTGCAGCAGAACCTCACTGATCAGCACCCCCAAACCGAGCTCCTGGGGGGCTTGGAGCTGGGCTCCAGCGAGAGGGCGCAGGGCTGGCCTCCTTGCTCTCCTCCCAGAACATCTCCAATGGGTTTGCTAATCGATGGCTGGGGGTGGACACAGATGCATTACAACTAAGGCATGGCTCTCAGAATAAACTAACAATTTTAATCCCTTTTTTTTTTTTTTTTTTTGGCGAAGGGCGTTTTGTTCTTCTCTTGGTGGCCCCAAGCCCTGCATCTTTACTCAGGCAAGGTGGCCGCTGAAAGCCGGTGGCCAGATCCCTCTTTCAGCATCAGCTGCATGAATCCCGGTTAATTCACCAAAACCAGTGCCAGTTCCCCGGGTTTACATCTTCAGGGGATGCATCTGCCGGTTGTTCAAAACTATGGAGATGCTGCAACGTGAATGCAGCTGCCTGACTTCAGGTTGGTTGACTTCAAAGGGCAAACTGGGTTTAGCGCCCTTGGAAATCCATCAAGAGGTGCCCGCAGCATCCGGATTGGACCAGGAGGTGTGTGCGGACCTGGCGCTGAAACTGGAAGAGGGGAAGAGTTGCCTGAGCAAGGACTGGGAGACTGGGCGCTGGTGAGGGAAAAGGGAAAAAATCTGCCGGTTGTTAGTGCGAATGAGTGAGGTTCTACTGTTAGTACAACAGGTTCCAGGTTAAGAGCGGATGTGATGTATCTGTTTCCTTATTCAAAGTACCAAAATTAAAAGTTATAAGCAACATATGTAAATAAAATAACGGGCACTCCTGTAGGCATTATGTTTCCTAAACCAAGAAGCAAAAAAAAAAAAAGAAAAAAAAAAAGAAAAAAATGGGATGCACCAGGAACTCTTAGTTATTATATACTAACCAGACTGTGCATGGCACATTTTATTTCTATAAAACTATTAAAACTATTACAAAATATTCAAAAATACATTTTAGTAAATTTACAGCAGTTATTTCTCAATTTATTAATGCAAAACATCCTTTTCTCCCCTCTGTACAAACTACCATCTCCATCGTCACAGAATTGCTGCCATGTGCGCTTTTTAAAAAATATTATTTTCTAATAAACTTTTTTTGAAGTTAAAAATAACAAAGTTTCTTACGGTTTTTGCAAATAAAAAGTTTGTGTAACAGTCTTGACTTCCATGAACGTGGCCAAATGGTGTTTTTTTTACAAAGCAAAATATTTAAGAGACATGGAAAACAATACAGGAAATGACGTTACATTTGAAACTATTTAAATTAAAATAATATATTCTCATATTTTACACTATTTCAAAAAATGAAATGTGATTCAGTTAAGTATTGATCTCTCAAAAAAATCTAATTTACAATTCTGTGTATAAAAATATAATTTACGGACCCCCATGAAGTTTGTCTTTTTTTGTTTTTGTTAGCTTGCTTGTTTCTCTAGACTCACTGAAATGAAGGAGCAATGTAATGGAGAGATGGGAAAGTACAGAATTTTGCTTTCTGAAAGTCAGGACACACGTGATATGTAGAAAAATAGACTCTGCGCAGGTTTGCTCGGCCTCACAAAATAATTTTTTTTCCCTGTGAGTACAGTTCACATGATAATAAATTATCAAAGAAACTATTTAAGGCTCTTGAAGGTCCGGTTCATATCATTTAAACATCTATTCAACATACCAAAGAAATAAATATCCAGGAGAGGAGGAAAAAAACAACAACAACAACAACAAAACAATGAACAAAACAACAACAACAACAACAAAAACAAATAAAAATATATATATATTTATAAACTAAACGGAACAGAACTTCCCGGGGTCTTTGTTTCCCTTAAAGTCTACTTTGGACTGTCCTACTTAATTATTATTATTTTATTATTATTATTTTTAAGTCTTAATCCGTGCTCTCTTTTAAAAATATGCTTTTTTTTTCCTTTTTTTTTTATTCTTTCCATTTCA
>VXAA01002584.1:35942-58788 GCA_013399115.1 Anseranas semipalmata
TCACAACAGAAAATTTTATTTGCTACCTCTCTGTTGAAGAATGAAAGGGTCATTTTCCTCTGCTGTATAAGAACCTTTCCTTCATTTGAAAACCATCAGGTACCAGACTGTGAAGAACCTTAGCTGAGACTGAGTTTGGGACTACGGCATAGACCTTATTTTGGATTGGGGTCCTGCACTACTTTTGGCTGGAGGTTAAACACGGAGCAGTTCAACCTTGCACATGCCTGTTGCATGATCTGCATCGCTCAAGGATGCAGCTTGGTTTGGAGGAGGCCCCTTTCCCTCCATGGGCAGAGAACATGGCACAGGTGGCAGTGACCTGGGGAATCTTTTCTTAGTTTGTTCAAATAATTAAGTAAAAATAATCAGACTGTTAAGTGAAAACTTTTGTGGTGGTCTGGCTCCTAAACAAAAGTCATTTGGTGAACACAACGTCAGATGCTAATCCTTGCAGTGTCTGTTAAGTGCTGGCTTGTAGGATTTTGTGGAAGGTAGGCTTGTAGGTAAGTTGAATTCTCTTGGTCTGCTGACATCAGCTAGAGTTTTAACTTCATCTTCACAACCTCAGTTTGAGGCCAACCTTGGAACAAGAGACTATTACTGAGACTGTATTGTAGGTAAGCAGTTCGCATGTCTTTATCTTCTGCGGAGACCTCTTGATGCACTGAGGCTGCGTGGAGGTAGGCTGGAAGATGCCACAGTTACTTGGGCAATTTCTGAGCTTAGTGTTACAAAGTGTTGTGCCCTGGGCTTTCTTCAGCACGTGTTTGAGGAGGAGAATCGCACACAAATTAGTAAACATATTTTATCATGAATGCTCACCTTGCTTTTGGAACCGATGTTTTGCTACTTCCTCTGTGTGAGTGCTTCAAGCACCTTCATGGTTTGGGTGAATGCTAAGATTAATTAAAGATAGTTAAAGAACTTGGTACTATATCTCTAGAGCAAGGTACAGCAGAATCTATCTTTGCATGAGCTTTCCACTAGAACTGGTCATTAGATTTCAGTCATGAGTGGCTAGCAGCTACAACATCTTTCTCTAAGCATTAACTGTCAGTCATGTAAGATTTTTTCACTTTTTTGATGTGGTTAGGCATCCCAAAAGTAACAGGCTGAGACCAGTAAACTCACTTCATTTTTAATCAACAGCAGATTTGAACTTGGCATTTATACTGAAATACCAGGGTTCAAACTGGCTGCCTTCACATTCTTAGTGTTGTCTCCCACCTTTAACCCACGCAACAATTTTGGCCAGTGTTCTCTCAAGAGCTTGTGTTTCTTTGCTTACTGTATCTGTCTATGTATATATTAATAAATAAATAGACGTGCTTAAATGAGCCAGTGATTATTGAACCGGGAAGCAGATCTGAGCTTGACAATTACACGTAACACATCCATGTTGGGGAATGGAGAGGGGAATGTAAGGAGGAAAAAAAAAAAAAGAAACACAACAAAACGTTAGCATTTTCACATGCCAGAGAAACAGGCTTTCATGTACTTTAAATAAAAGAAAGGTAAGACATATTTGGGAATAATGCTGTAGCTATCAAATTCACTCTTCAAGTATACTCTGTTACAGCATCATGATTCCTTTTATGATTGTATCCATCATGCTGTCAAAAAAAAGAAATCTTATCTTCACTCATTACTAAATATACAAAGAGCTGGGATTTCCACTTGGCAAATGCTCCTGTTTACCTGAAGGCTCGATTTTTACCTGCGCTTTGATAAAGTTCATTTGCAGAAATAGACTAAACTTTTTAATCCTTAAACTACTTGAGTTTGTAAACCAAGTTTTGCTCTGAAGTAAGCAGCACATTCATGAAGTTGCTATTTTCTTTAGGAAAATTAAAGATTTTGTTATGGAAGGAAGCCAAAGGACCCATCTGGATCCGGCCTTTCTGAGTAGTGAGTTATAGCTCCTGTTTTCAACTGCTCTGCAAAAAGAAGTCTAGGTGAGGGTGCCTTCAGTAGTCATCTCCAGTCTATTCTTCTTCTTTCTGTCTTCTGGAAAGTTCTATCAATAATGGGGACAATCTCTTGGCATCTGTCACCCTTCCCATGCTTACACCGTTTTAACACTATCTCTCATGGCCTAAACATTACAATAAAAACATAAGAAGAAATTTTGCCAGTTTAAAAGGCACAGAATGCCTCTCATGTGCCATGTGTGTGTTGTGTTTTATAATGAATGTGAACAATTGTCTCTGAAGGTGTTGATGCAGATGAACTTATTGCTGAGTTCCCTTGATTGCTTCTATCACATCCTTTTAAAACAAAATGAGCATTTATTATTATTAATATTATTTATAATACAGTGACAACCACAAACCATTGATGAAATTATAGCCCTATTGTTTTGATTGTCTAAATGTGAAATCACAAACAACTCTCTACCTTGTTATTTAGACAAATACAACAGGCAAAGGTTGTTAACATAACTCAAGCGCAGAAGTGATTTGTGCAGTGGTAGAGATGATAATATTCCTTTTGATTTGGGACTTCACCATCCCCTTTAGTGGTCAGTGCTGTGACTGTGTTCCAGGCTGGCAGAGCTCTGTAGCCTGTACATATCTCTGCAGCCTCTACTGTGGATCAGTTCTTCTTGAATCCTATAGCCTTTGATTTGAAGTTTTGGAGCTATGTGGATTTTCTTTCTTATTTTTCTTTTGTCCAATTTCCTGCAGACCTCAGTCTTTAAACTTCACTCTGGAGTCACCAGCTTCTACAGCAGTCTGGTCCTCCTTTGTCTAACATGGCATTGCACTGATGGCAGCTGCCACTGCAGACAGTGGTAGAATTCACCCCAGGCTAACGAGGAAGAGTTAGACCAACACTAAATATTTTGCAAAACTTAGTAATTTTTATTTAATACTTCTTTCTTGTCCTTAGTATTGGCTTCTATTATATAGCATACACACACACACACACATATATATATATATATTCTATAGCATTTGGTTTTATTAATCTCATATTATTAATTGAAAAAGTTAGCCCCAGGTCTGGAGCATTCTCTAATGACCATCTTTCCAAGCAGCCATGGTCTGGATAACTCAAGTACCTGGTTCACTGATTCTTTAAGGTCACTGACATACCTATACCACTCATCTTCATGGTAAGACGTTTGAATTTCACCCTCCTATCCTGGCCTGATTTTATATGGACTGCATTGTGTCCTTCAACTATAGGCCAATTCTTTATTGAAAGTGTGGCTTGCCCTTCAACCAATACTTACACATACTGGGTTGTGCTTTTACACAGTGCTATATCCTAAAGTCAAGATTTCTGATTTGCTTACATGTGACTTCTCTGTAGTTATGTCAACTATCTTTAATTAAACAATAGCTTTCTAGGTGTTCCCTTACTGTATTTCTGATTAAAGTTTCCAGTAACTTTGCAGTTTATGAATCAAAATCTGCAATGTTATCTTTTTTATGCTACCATTGACAGAAATTATTTTTCTGTAATAGAACTAGAGATTGAAAAGTTCAGAAGATTTTGCTGTGTGACATGTATACACACACGCACGCACAGAGTTCAAACTGGCAAACTCATTCCCAACTTGTTCCCAGCTGCTTGGTAAATGGAGATCAAGTACCTTCATCTTCTTAATGAACTGTAGAATATTGGATGAATGCTTTAAAAAAACACCAAGATTCAAAATGTAAGAACAGCTACATATAGTATGCTGAGTGTCCCTTTTCTGTTCCATTGCAAATATTTGGTTGATTTTCAGGGAAGGACATTTCATACAGACATCCTTGCAGAAAGCTACCTTTTTCCCACACATGCCAACTTCCACTGTAAGTGGTATATTTTATATGTGACAGATATATCTGTTAGAGTGATGATATTTAGCAGATTTCTTTTAAGAGTCCCGATGTGAAGGTGCCTAACCCAGGTAAAGATTCAAGGGTACATTTGTAGCACTCGCACAGAAAATTGCATCATTCTGTTTGACAGCCAGGGTGGTTTTTGGCAGGTGAGATGGTGCAAGCAGACAGTGCTCATATTCAAAAGAGCCCCATCATTTCCAGGTATTTCCTGGAATAGTGCACTTCTGTCCTTTCCCCACCCCATGACCCAGAGTGTGTATTGCTCACTCCTGGGCCCTGCTCCTACCTGCCCTGATGAAAGTTTAAATGAGGAAATAGCCATTATGTGGTTGAGTTTAGAGTTGTTTTTTTTTTTTTCTAAAAGGGATGATACTAAAAGTGGTACAATTCCTTCCCCAAATTTAATCATTTTGCTTTTCTACTGGCTCCCCAAACAAATGTCAGCCCAGTTGCCTCAATGTGAGTCCTCAGCGGCAGAACTCAGCCTGAACTTTTCCCACCATAAAACATAACAACCCCTTCCACGCCAGGATGAAAGCAAGAGCCAACAGACTTTTCATGAAAAACAGGCAGAAAAATACACTTGATAGCAGTTTCCATTTACACCCAAGATGTAGAAGACCGCAGGACAGCCTTGCTTTCCCTGCTGGAGAGCAGAGACATGGCTTTCCCATGTTTCCTGTGTGTCCTAGCCACTGAGCTGTTTGGAGAGTGAATTTTCTGTCTTTCCTGTGAGAACGTGATCATTTATATAAATAATTCATCACCATAGGGACAGTATCCCTCTTTTTTTTTTTTTTTAATAATCCCTTATTATGTCGTAGCCATTAGGTTGTTAAGACTTTTCCTCTCTCTTTCTCATGCACATACACATATTTTATTTTGACCAGAACCTCTGCTCCAGACTTGAATCTTTACTAAATGAGAGTGTCTTTTTCTTTTTCATTTTTTTTCTTTTTTTTTTTTTTTTCCCCACAAGTACTGGTTTCATCTAACTGGAAATTTCAAATGGAAAAATATTTTGATCAAAACCATTTCTGACTATGCAATTTATGCAGTCAGGAATCTATCCATGTAATCTAACTAACTAATGTAATCCATATTTTCAAATTAGAAATCAAACAAAACAATAAGTGTACCGTGTGAGTTACAAGTGTACATATATAGGGTATATTAATAATAACATTTGTAACCATTTTGGTTGCTTGTTTCTTCACAAGCTTTTTGTATGTTTCTGTGTTTTCCTCCTTGGGAATGAAAACCAGGTAGCTAAATCGTGCTTGCTGCCACTCTGACTGCATCATGCAGATGATGTGTCCTCTTTTTGCTTATTCTTTGCGTGAAATATTGCTCTTTGAAATTAATTGTTTTGTTTTGTTTTCTTTGCCATTGTCTTTAATGGGGCCATATATTTCATCCGTATTCTTTAGTCTTGCAGGATCCTCAGGGTAAACCAAATCTTGGTACATCTATTCCCGTTGAGTAACATACACCTTGAGCAATCCCATTGGCTTCTGTGAGACTATTTGAGACTATCCAATGGGAGCCAAAGTACGTGAGTCTGGCCCCAAGGTGCTTACACACCCCCTCACTCAATGGTACCTTGGTTTCGGTCAGTGCCTTTGGGTGCTGCTGCATTGCAGCCTTTAATAATTCGTTGGTTTGTTTCAATTCTCAGAGTGAAATTTTTTATGAATAGTCTATTAGGTACATGTAGAAACCCAATCTGTGAAAGTGAGAAGATACTCAAGAAAATGCTTCTGTGTGGATACTTCACAGAAGAAGAAAGGATGAGCTCATCCCAGCAACTACTTGCTTAGTTCTTGGCGATTCACACTTCTACGTCAATGGCTCAGAGTCTGTCTGAACGTGCAGTGGACTCAACTGTTCTATATTTTCACCCAGTAATTATTTTCTGTGTGTGAGAGATATCGTTTGCTTTGTGATGGTGCTGGTCTCATCAGTCTTCGGAGAAGGCTTCCCTCTTTCTGCTCTGTTCAATCAAATTGTTCATGATTCTGGACTGATGCTAGGAACAAACTTTGTTAAGAAGTATATGTTTTAACAAGAAGAGTAACAGAAGGGCCAGTTTTCAACATGTCCAGTCAAATATATAAATTTTCAAAAGGGCAGGTATGGAGAGGTCTTGAAGATACTGTCAAGGCTGAGAAGTCAGGTTGCAAGGGATTCATCTCACCTAAATTTATCCACTTGACACTTAACAATCTAATCTAAATGTGTTGTCTAGGGTCCTGCTATTGTCAGTGAAGAGAGATAAAGTGCAATGAATAGCCTTCTGGAGGTGTTTATGTCTCTCTGTGCTGACTATAGGTGGAGCCCAGATAACTGGTTTAGAGTAAATGTCTAACTTCTCATGGGCTATAGGTAGAGATAAGTTGATTCCACCCTTAATTTCCAAAGCCTCAAATTCTTCCCTCAGTGAGTCAGAGAAAAAAAAAAAAAATCCATGTCTATATGCAAGAAGTGCCTACACTAAAGGAAAATATCAAAATGTTGTAAATCATGGCCTACACTGAGGGTATCTCTGTGGGATGAAGCAGGAGCCGGTTGCTGGGTTCACTAGGGGGAGCTAGGAAGAAACCTGTTAGCCTCACTGAGATAATGGAGTTCATGCTGCAGAATTATTCAAGAGAAGGTAATTGTGGTGGAAAATCCTCAGAGGTCTCTTCCCTGCCAGCTCATGGACATAGTGCTGGATTTGTCATACCTAATTTTCCACCTGGCTTATAACTTCTTGTCCTTTTGATCTTAAGCGCTATTTTTTATCGTCTTTCCTGGATAAGGGAAAATGTAGTACAAGATAAGCATGCATTTGTCTTCAGAGGAATAACAACAACAATGACAATAATAAATCTAGATGGCTGTAAGACAGTTCTGTATCAAAAAGACTTTGGACATATGGTCAGTAGTGTACCTTTAGGGTTATAAGAAGCATTACGCATGCGTGTGTACATATGTATATAGATATACACATACCCCGTATCACAACATGTTTTTCTGAGTGTACATCAATAAAAAAGGCTGACCTGTCTCACTTTCTAAATCAGCCAGGCCTACTCATACTTTGAATCAGCAATTCTCCATATTTGCAGTATTTTCCATTTCAGTGGTGTGAAGCAAGACAAGAAGCTTGCTACTGAGATTATTGCTTTAAAAGCCTGTATTCTGGATTGCTGAACTCAGATGAGCATGAACTTTTTACATGAGCAGTCCCAGCTCTGCTGGATCTAGCTGGTTTCTGTGAAAGTGCATGTCTGCCTGCAAAATTGATATCCCAAAGCATTCTATTTTTATGCTGCGAGTTGCTGTGTTGAGATCTAAAATGTTCAGAAATAATTTTTATTGGACAAACAGAAGTACTGAAATCATGAGGTTCTGGCAGGCTCCAAGCTCTGCCAGCTTAACACTTATTTGTGCTTGGCAGACAAAACTGTTTCTAATGTTTTAGTTTTAGTTAGCTAGTCTCCACACAATGTGAGTAATTCTTAGTTACTTTAATCAAAAGGTAGGAAGCATGCAAGTACTACTGTGAGACTTCAAATTTAATTAAATAAACCATTCTCTGATAGATTTTAACAGCAAAAATGCAAACTTGTGTGATTTGCCACAGCTTGCTAACCAGCTGAATTACCTGGTGTGCTATATGTCTCTCCCTCTACACCTGACTGAGTCTGATTTATTTCCAGTGCTGGCAGAGGGATTGAAACTTGCTCTCTGTAATTCAAAGTAAAATCCCAAATAATTCCACTGTCTTGAAGGAAGTTATGTTCTGTTGACCTTGGACCTTCAGTCCCCTTCCTGTAAAATACAGGCTCAGCAAGGCAGGTTTAGTGTTTGCTTCGTGCGATGAGAAGGGAGGGGGTAAGGAAGGAAAGGAAAACCTGGATCATCTCCAGCAGTAAAAGAGCTCCAGGTAGATCATTGCCAGGTTCTTTTCTGCAGATAAGCTTAAATAGGTGTTACACCCAGTGAATGCTACTGTGACCTGCAAATGCCACAGTGTGACAGAGCCCCATAAAAGAGGTACGAATGAGACGGAAAACAGCGAGGAAGATTGTGATCTGCAAAGGACCAATTCCTCTCTTTTCTTTGTAACACGGGTACAAGTTTGGATTGATTCTACCAACATTACTATAAGATTGCAGCAGGTCTGCTGAGCCAGGACTCTGTTGTAAAGGCAAAGTAATATGTCCTTTCAGAAGCTGTTCTTGCAAAATACTTTTTTTTTTCTTCTGGTGACGTATTCCTCTGTCTCCCGATTATTATTTCTTGTATGTGTGTATGCGTCTGGCATAGAAGGATAGTTGCATAAAATGCAAACTGAAACCACAGCCTCAGCGAGGATTCGAGCAGCTTGGTGAGCTCATCGTGGCTCAGCAGTCAGGCAGAGCTATAGATTGTAATTTACAGCAGAGCCCAAGCCCTGGGTAGCAGATTCAATTTTATAAGTGCCTTTCTAGTTCAGCCTAGGTAAGAGTCTCTGGAATAGACATCCTCTACATATCCTATAAATAGTGAGTTGTTAAACGTGTCACTCGGCTCCCTCCGTCCGCATCATTGATTGCAATGCAAAGCACATACTTGGGAATAGGCAGCCCCACTCCCCTCATCAGGTACTGGGAAATTTATTTATTCCTTATTGTCATTACAAGCAAATAAAGGGTTCGACCTAATGTAACAGAGAGGTGGAAGGCTGATTATTGTATTTCCACAGCTGTTGCATTGATGTATTTTATGTTTATAAATCATCAGCATACCAGCACATTATTACAGCTGAAAAGTCATATCTTCAAGGAAATATATTATTATTTACTAAAAAGGGATACAAATAGCTAACTATCTTATCTGAAAGCCTGTCTTAAGTCCAAGAGCAAGGTCCACCCAGATACTGATTAATATCAACAGTATTAATTTTATTACTCATACTTTATAAAAGACATTGATATTCTTGAAGACTGCAAACATTTGCTTTGTTGTGCTGTTGTCTCAGTTGGAGTGTAAATCTCTCACTTTTGATATATACACAGTGATTATTGTTCTTGTCATTGTTCCACGAGTGGAGGCATTTTAATGATGGTTTACAGGGTAATATATAGTTGGACTATAAACTTCTGATTGCAATTAAAAACTACTTAAATGAAAACTTTCAGCTTGAAGGCAATGTCTTCATCACAGCAAGATATAAAAGACTAAAATTTGTATTCAGAAAAAAAAAAAGAAACAGTTGTTTTTGTTTTTCCTCTTTTCATACTACAAGGCAAAGAAAACTTCTAGAAATCCCTATTTTCTGCAGATTTTCCAGGAGGAGAATTTTAGAAACATTATACCCTACTACTCTTGTAGAGCTACAGATTTCTTTTTTCATTATTTATATGCCCAGTGTGTGCTCAGCCCAGAGAAAGAATTTCTTTTCTTTTCTTTTCTTTTCTTTTCTTTTTTTTTTTTTTTTGTCAGAACTGTGGACCAGCAGAAGAACCTAGAATCCTTCTGCGTGCTCCTTGCTAAATAAACAATGGAAATCTTTTAGATGCTCATGAAGAAGAAAACAGCTTTATTTGGTACCACAATGAAAGAGTCTTCTTCCATTCTGCGGTTCTCCAAGCTAATTTCCCCAAATGCTGTATTTCTATTTCTATCACTTAGTAGTATTTCCCAGTATGGCATTAGCTTGAGATGTTACCATCTATATATGAAAAATATTACCTTCATAATGCTTCTGAGTATGTTATTATGTGATTGCATTAACCAATACATAAATAATTTTGTGTTGAGTTTGCCAGGTGTAAGCAGTACAATTAGGCGCAGACAGTCCAGGAATGCCATTTAAGCATGGGTGTTTGGATGAGTACATATAGGTATACGAGTATATCACATAGTCATACTGCTGTGACTTATATGACTGTGTATGAATCTATATTATTCAAGAATAGTTTCACTGTCAGTGAAAAGAAGCTGCTATACAGCTCATCATATAACTGTATGGTGTTAGTTACATTTTTTCACCAGTGAACTATTTCAGAATTTTCTGAGTCTTCAGAAAACTTGTCCAGTTACCATCACTTTTCCTTCTCTCTCCTGTGTCATCAGTCCAGCTGTGTTGGCCACAGAATACTTTGACCACCAAAAGGGAGGGCAGCGTGAACTTGAATTTTGCTTAGCACTGTCACCAACGAGTTGCACATTGTTTGCCCAGCATTATTCTGTGGATGTTTCTGATCTGGAAACAGATCAGAAAGGCACAAAGATGGTGAGCTTTTCCATAAGCTGTCTACTGCTAAATCTCATAATTCTCTTACTTTTCCTTTTGCAATAAGTATTTCACATAGGTTGGTGTAATTCAGTACACACCTGCCCATCTCCCTGCCAAATACTAATGTCCTGTCTAAACAGTGGATATGTTGGAGTTGTGCCTCTACTTTCTCTCTGTTTTTAGAAGACCAACAGAAGATGTCGTATATACCTCCCAAAATACATACATATTTTTTCCACTTTTTTTCACTGTGAAAGCAAATGAAAGACAATAAATGGTGGTTTTTTAATTCAAAAGACAGCCCTGATGGCTATGGATGTTGTATTAAGTCTCAAAGGCCCTTTTAATCTCCTGCAAAGAAGAATAGACTTGCAAAGGGAAGGTCAGATGAAGCTAATGCCTGCTTAGCTACTCTGTACCTTGGCAACTTGTGCTCTCTTTTGGGGAGCTTCCAAAGAACAAATTTGACAATTGTTGGTGTCTCCTGTTCCCTTTTGCTGAACTGTATCTAGCACTGAACACAGGCTTGAGAGGAAGTGTCATGAGATGATTACAAGATCAAACAATATGCTTTTTGGTAGCTTGGGATGATAAAAACAAACAAACAAACAAACAAAAACAACCAAAATCTTCTCTGTAATGAACCATATCATAATGAGTGTGAATATTTTGAAATGAGGATAATTTTTTGAGATTATTGCTTTCTGTAATTCTGATACCTACTTCATGTACCTAAGGCACTCTGATTAAATAGTGGGCATCTGGGTATCAACCATCTACTCATAAGTACTGAAGGACATTCATAGCCTTGTGCACACACAAATGTAGATTTCCTCGAGGACAGTATTATTGCCTAAAGTAGGCAATACTAGCACACAGTTGAATGTCCTACCACCTTAGCTCAATTGTAGGTGTTTTCTCCACCTTGCTAAAGCATTTTAGCAAGTTCAGCTTATTTTCACTTTTTTTTTCTCTCTCTAATGATCACTGTGCCGTGGAGGATCCCTGGCTGCTGCATTCTCCTTAGGGAGAAGCTACTCAAAGCGTATGTAGAGTGTGTTATTACAGCTTCCTATGCTATTCCTTATACTTATAGACAACATCTGTTTGAATCTTATATCCATCTGCAGAGCTGTGGGGATCTTACTTTTCTGGTTGTCGCTCCAATATCTTTCTTTCTGAATTATTGCCACCTATAGCAAATTCTGTGGGCTCTTCTGAGTGGTCTTTATAGTGGGTATCTGCATTATAGTAGAGGTCTGCTACAGGCCACCTGACCAGGAAGAACAGGTGGATGAGGTCCCCTACAGACAGACAAGAACAGACTTGTATTTGCAGGCTCTGGACTTCAACCCCATCCCCTGATACCTGCTGGACAGAAAACACAGAGGGACATAAGCAACCCAGGAGGTTCCTGGAGTCTATTGATGATAACTTCTTCTCCATGAGACAGAAGAGTCAATGAGGAGAGGTGCTCTGCAAGACCTCATACTAACAACAAGGGTTTGTTGTGAATGGGAAGGTCAAAGGCAGCCTTGGCTGCAATGAGCATGAGATGGTGGAATTCAGGATCCTGAAGTCAGGGAGGGGGGTAAAAAGCAAGTTCACAACCCTGCACTTCAGCAGAGTGGACTTTGGCCTCTCCAAAGTTCTGCTTGGAAGAGTCCCACGAGATAAAGCCCTGGAGGGAAGAGGAGCCCAGTAAAGCTGGTTGATATTGAAGGATCAGCTCCTCCACACTCAAGAACAGTCCATCTCAATGAACAGGAAATCAAGCAAAAAAGCCAGGAGGCCTGTGTGGATAAACAAAGACCCCTTGGCAAAACTCAAACACAAAAAGGAAACATATAGAGGTTAGAAGCAAGTACGTGTAACCTGAGAGGAATACAGAGACATTGTCTGAGCATCCAGGGATCAAGTTAGGAAAGCTAAAGCCCAGATAGAATTCTGAATCTGGTCAAGGATGTCAAAGACAACAGGAAGGTTTTCTACAAATACTTCAGTGACAAAAGGAAGACTGGGGAAAATGTGGGCCCGCTGCTGAACGAGATGGGTGACCTGGTTACACAGGATAGGGAAAAGGCTGAGGTTCTGAATGTCTTCTTTGCCTCAGTCTTTACTAGCAAGACTGGTCTTCAGGAATCCCAGGTCCCAGGAAGCAGGGGAAAACTGGAGCAAAGAAGATGTATCCTCAGTAAAAGAGGATCAGGTCAGGGAAGACTTAAGCAAACTGGACAAGTGTAAGTCCTTGGACCCTGATGGGATGCATGAGTGCTGAGGGAGCTGGCAGATATCATTGTAGTCTTTGAACAATCATGATGGCTGGAAGAAGTGCCTGAAGACTGGAGGAAAGCAAATGTCACTCCTGTCTTCAAGAAGGGCAAGAAGGAGGACCCAGAGAACTATAAGATGATCAACCTCACCATGATCCCTGGGAAGCTGATGGAGCAGCTAATTTTGGAAACCTTTTCCAGGCACATGAAGGACAAGAAAATCATCAATAGTCAGCATGGATTCACCAAGGGGAAGTCATGCTTGACCAACTTGGCAAAGCTTCTGTGATGAAATGCCTGGTCTGGTAGATGATGGAAGAGCAGTGAATATTGCCTGCCTGGACTTCAGTAAGGCCTTTGACGCTGTCTTCCACAAGCTGTTGATGTATGGGATGGGTGGGCAGACAGTGAGGTGGATTGAAAACTGGCTGAACAGCCCAGCCCAGAGAGTGATGATCAGGAGCACAAAGTCTAGTTGGAGGCCAGTAACTAGTGATGTATGCTAGGGGTCAGTCCTAGGTCCAGTCCTATTTAACATCTTCATTAATGAGATGGATGATGGGACAGAGTGTACCCTCAGCAAGTTTGCAGATGACACAAAAACAGGAGGAGTGGCTGGTACACCAGAGGGTTATGCTACCATGCTAACTGTGTCCAGTTCTGGGCTCCCAAGTACAAGAGAAATATTGGAGAGAGTCCAGTGAAGGGCCATGAAGGTGATGAAGGGTCTGGAGCATCTCTCCTATGAGGAAGGGCTGAGAGAGCTGGGACTCTTCAGCCTGGAGAAAAGAAGGCTCTGGGGGGATCCTATCAATGTCTAACAATACCTGAAGGGAGGTTGCAAAGAAGGTGGAACCAGGTTCTTCGTGGTGCCCAGTGACAGGACAAGAGGCAATGGGCACAAACTAGAACACAGGAGCTTCCCCCTGAACATCAGGAAATACTGTTTTTTACTGTGAAGGTGACCAGACACTGGTACGGGTTGCCCAGAGAGGCTGCAAAGTCTCCCTGCTTGGAGATCTTCAAAAGCTGTCTGGGCACTGTTCTGGACAAACAGCACAACCCCCCCTGCTTGAGCAGGGGGGTTGGACCAGATGGCCTCCAGAGACCTCTTCCAAGCTAAACCATTCTATGATTCTGTTATCTTCTGTTTCATGTGGTCAGAGGATCAAGTCCAAATTGTGAAGAACTCCATTACATTTCAATTTAAGTTTATTGCTAAGCTATCAGATGTATTTGGAAGTAGTTCAAGTCAAAGTACCTGAGGGAAAGGATAACAAAAGTTATTCATTATTACAGGTAGGATATGCCTGGAGATAGATATATGATGTAAAAACTCTGTACCCCCCACAATCCTTTTTGGGAGCCTTTGCAGTGGTGTTATACCAGCTTCATACTGCTGTAACTGAAGTGAAGCCCTCTCAATTACTCTGCAGTGATGTGAGAGAACTATCAAGATGAACCAAGGGGGCTCTTTACAGGTTTTAAATGTAACAGTCCAAATCCTCCTAGGATATAAAGCAGATTGATGTTACTGATTCTCATGATTTTTACCAAGTCTTAAAGTATTTGGGACAAACTACTGGCCCCACTGGGATCAAAATACCATAACATGTTAACAACAGTGGGGTTTGATGGTATTTTAAATATCAGCCATGGGAGATTCATCTAAGTAAAAAACTTAAAAGATCTTTTCCTTCCTTTATGAGGAAAAAATAATAAACTTTATGATGCTAGGGGAAACTAGACGGAAATGAAGCCTACCAGTACAAACATCAGATTGTGTAGAAAAATAACCTTTTCTTAATCTCCAGACGTATGCAAGCCAGACTTATGTTTTCTGTAGCCTGATGTGTGATTTCTTAAACACTTATAGCTGCTAATGCAGCAGGATAGCTCCATGGAGGACAGTGATGCCAACATACATCAATGGGCAAGCTAGCCTACCTTGGGGTCTGTAAATGTCAGGCAACCACCTTAAGACTTCTTTGCAGTGTCCCCAATGTGCAGAGCATAACATATGTGGCAGTTACACCCTTAGATCCAATGGCAATCGGGTACATGAACAATTCTCAGGGGCTGAGGTTTAGCATTGTGTTAATTGTTAACCCAGGACTGGGACTGTGTTCTCCTCTTGATCACCTGGGATGAGTCTGTGGTGTTATGGGTCTGCATCTGTGCTGTCGTAACTGCTTGAGTAGTGTATGGGGTAGGGCTGCTTTGTAACAGACATTTTTAGGATAGCTTTAAAAAAAGACTTGAACATTTATTTGTGTCATGTTTGTACAATTCAGGCAATTTGCAAAACGCAATTTGTCTGGTGCTTTTCCTCTTTCGCCCCAGCATAAATGCAATAGATCCTTTTGACTCCATGGCAGTGAATCTTTCTGCTTTGGCTGCTCTGTTTTAGAATGTCGTGGTTTAACAAATTGTCGCTGACATCTGGATTTTTAGTAACAAATAAAAATACATGTGAACTGACACACTAAATTAAGAACTATATGAAAACCACAATACAGATACAAAAAGCTGAAAATTCCTCTTTCCTATTGCTATGAATTCACATCAACTTTTCTTAAATAACTGCTGTGCGTTGCTGTTTTGTGATTAGTCATACTTCTCTATAAGCCAGCACAAATGAAGCCAACATAGGTAATGAATTAAACAATAAATACCTACAAAAGAATAATCTTAATGAAAATGCTAAAAGAGCAATATTCTAAAGAAAGTCTCTGTCTCTGCGCAAATCAAATAGGAAATAATCTTGGAAAAATCTGAAAATGAGTACAAGAGCTACTCTGCTACTCAGAGCAAAGAATTATTGATCCTTGCCTGCTTCTATTGATTTTATGTCACTTCTGTGATTTAATCATGTTTTCCTTGTTATCTCTTTGCAGTCTTTCTTCTATTGTCTGGTATGAAACCTCAGCCAAGGCCTTTCAGCCTGTGGTGGTGATCAAAATAACTTTGGCTTCCATTTGCATTGTTTTAAAGAAATGATTAAAAAATCAAGCTTAGGTGATCTTGGACAGGATTACACAGTATAAATGCATCTTTGAAAAATGAAAATGTCTCCTTTCTTGCTAACAGTCAGGGACTAGGAAACGTTGTGAAATGCTTCTGTAGACAATCCAGTACTGTAAAAAGCCAAGCAACAGTGTATAAGCATTTCGCTTTTGCATTAATCCATCTATTTGTTTCTTTTTAAAATACTCAAATTGTGTTAGAGCTTCTGGCCACTGAAGTCAATGGGAATGAATTTGCATGTGGGAGAGACAAAACTTGCATTTTATTAAAGCTGCATGGCTACTGTCGTGCAAACTTCTCTGCAAGATAATACTGTGCTTTTTCTACAAAATGCTCAAATTTCATTTTCAGGAAAATGGTTACAGAAAAGGGCAGAATTTGGCCTACTTGTTGACTTCTGTTTAGAACTGCACATTTAAGTTTATGTTGTTATTATGGTCTTTGAAGGAAAAACATTTATAGAAAACATCATTCCCTTAAATGAACAAATTTGAGGTACATATTGATAGGAATAGATAATGAGGTACATATTAATAAGGCAGTATTTAGATATCTAATACTAAATTTATTTTTTATCAGATATGATTACAATGTTTTGTGCACATAGTTGCAGGCAGCTGGCAAACTACTGTATCCCTCACATGTGCTTAAAATTGTTAACGATAGATGTTTCTAGCTTTCTGGCTCTATTTTCATAATGGAGTACCTTTTTCACTCATTGTATTAAGATTCCATTTAGGAAGGGTTCAGAGAGGTTTAATATAGAGTCATTGGATTTATGAGTGTGCTACATGAATAATTATTATAGATGGTTATAAGCACATCAAAAGGAAATGTAATAGATGTTTGTAAGCTCTGGTTACAAGAAACCTGTTGGACTCTAACAACTGAATCACCATTTATTAAACGTACCTTAATAATCAATCATAGCCTTATTATAGCTTTTAACATAATGCTCAATTATTTATTTTTCCATCTGAATCTCAACTTTTTAACCTAACATGCATAAGCCACAGTAAATTCCACACTGAGAAAAGGCTGGATTGCAAGTGATGGGAATTACAAAATATTAAGCTTGCTTACACCACCCAAAGGTCTAGCCCATGCATATATATTTATATATGTGTATACATTGCTTCTCACATTCTAGTTTAAACCACTTAATGAGGTTGTATGTTGTATGAAGAACAGAAACATGCCAGATTCATTCTTTGTAGACATAAAGTTGCATGAGTCCGTGGGACATTTTTGTACAAAACGGGCCATGAAGACCTTTCAGCTCTCCTCTCCGTGTCTATCAGCTGTAGTAGAAAAGATGTAGAAATGTGTCTTGGAGACCATTAGACTTCTCCACTTCGAAATGGGTAAGGGCTAGTCTTATGCCATGTGGTGACCTAGTTGGCTTTGCAATGGACATCTGCAGCAGACAAAAGGTCAAATGGAGGCGGAAATCAGAGTGGGCGGGGAAAAAAACAAAACATAAAAATGCCACTGTGCTACTTGTTGCCCTATGACAAAGATAGTGTGGGAGGATGGATTGGAAATGCAAGTGAGACCTTCCTTGGGCATCCACAAGTTGTTCTTTGCAGCAGCCCAGCGTAACTTTTGTGTTCTAGTTAACAGCATGTACGCTAAGCCTTCAAATATAAATAGTTACTGGTGACTCATTCAATGTAATTCTTCAACTATGTCAGTGGGACGTAAGGGTGGCCTTATGGGTAAAGACATGGCTTTCAGGCAGGAAGTGCACATTTTATTCTTGCCACTTGCCACAAGATAAATCATAAGCAATTTCTTTAATCTTTCCATTTATAATGTTGTGAAAAAGAGAGAAAAAATGTTACCCTCTTCAGAACAGTATTGTGAATTCATCTGGGGTCAGCAAAGCATTCATTTGCCTACAGCAGGACTGCCAAGGGCTGCTATGGCCTCACTGCTCACTTTGCCTGTGCCAGGGTTCTGGGAAGCCTGGCTGCCACTGCCAATGGCAGGACTGGAGTTTGGGCTGTAATAGCTTTCCTGCTCAAGCAGACACAAGTGCCCCAACTCATTCCACCGATGCAGATCAACAAGCCCAGATCTTCTCCCGTCTTTGGTAAATTCCACCTCTTCTCTACCATTATTTCCCATGCAAAAGCATCACAGCCTCCCTCATGCTCCTGCCCCTCATCCTTTGTCCAGCAGTACTTGATTTTACAGGTGGTGCTGAGAAACTTTTGGCTGGTTCTGGTAAAACTCTTTTGCACTTGTGAGTCTCCTGAGAACTTTGACTTGCTTTGGTACTTCAAGGATTGCTGCATTCCAGAAAAGTAGATATGGTATAATGCTATCCAGTGCAGGTATGAGCAATGGACTACACCTCCCATTTTCAAGCTTGTCTGGAAAAGAAAGCTATCAATTGAATAACACTGTAGAGCTGTTCATCTTTGGGTGCAAAATAATGCTTCATTTGCTAGGATTTTAAAGCTGCTCATTACAGGTGTTTATGCCTACTTAAAATTGCATAGACCACAGGGTAATATTTGCTTTTGTGCCTCCACCTCCTTTTCAGAAGGAGAATGAGGTCTCTCAGGTGTTGAAGCTGGAATGTTTTGCACTTGGTCTTTTCTGCTCTTTATGTCTCAAACTCTGCACAACTGGGCCCTGAATGAGCAAAGACCCTTCTCTCTGCAAGCTCATTGCACAATGAAACCTGAAACAGAAGTTTTGTAACCAAATCATCAGCTTCATCCTTGTCTATTTGCTCAGGGGAAAGTGAGATTAAACATCGTGAACATGGAGCTGACAAAAACAATGCAAGATTCATAGCATTTAAGGCACAGTCAGCTTTTGGTCAAATGTAGAGAATAATGCAAGCTGATATAATTTGCAGTTTATTCAAGCTAAGACTCCCTTATAACTTAAATTTGCATTCATTTAGGTATGACTAATATACATCTCTTGCATGTGTCCTCTCCCTGTGTCTCGCTGCTCCTGGAAGGTAAAATTCTGAACTGGGAGTCACATAAGCAGAAAACCACAAACCAAGGAGCTACACTCAATGGAAAGCTCTGCCCTGTTCCATAGCAGGGCTTAACCTCCTTGCTTCTTGCGTGTTTGATATCAGAGTTCTCAGATGGAGCATTTCAATAGCAACACACAGCTTACTCCCTTATATTCAACAGATAGGTTATTGACAATGTTAGACTAGGGTAACAGATAAAAAGGGCAAATATTTTCACAACGCAATAGAGTGTAGCTCTTTTGTAAAGCTGAACTCCTCACATGCAGAGGAAAGGCTTGATATATAGTGAGAAAGCCTCACTATGCATGTATCCAGCTGCCTTCTCTAAAAGGTTCCCAACTTGATGTACTGTCTACATAGTTGCTATTCTTTGCAAGTTCACTTCAACAGCTACATCCTGGTATCGAGTTTTGTTATATTATACTGCCTCACTGATGCTTACACGTTTGTTCTTGCTGATGAACATCCCCTAATATTGAGTTATGTATCAAGTTATTGCAGGAAATCTGAGTGAAGATGTAATATTTCACATGCTTACCTTAAGAGGAAAGAACTGCTAATATCATGAATAATTTCTCACAATAGAGATCCAAGCTGTCAGCTCCAACTATAATATCTGGGCCCCAAGGGAGCTCAGGTTTTCATCTAGAGGTGTACAGATCCAAAGGAAAATTTGGCAGGGTTATCTTGACAGTGCTGGAGAGTTCTACTTCCTTACTCCAGAGTTCCGTTAAATACATCAATAGATACACCATATTATGAATTTTTAAGCACCTCTCCAGAGACAGTACTTAATACAGAATATTTGAGGACTCAGCCACTGCAGGGTTTGTTCGGTGCCTTAGAAATATTTCTGCTGGGTAAATTTCTGTGGGAGTAGATTTCGGCCCTTTATTTTAATCTGTCTTCTTTCAAGATGAGTGTATTTATTGTTCTTAAGGTCCAGGTGACACAGGCAGATTCTTTAAGCATCTCCAGACACAACGGCTGGAAGATACTATACATTTGTTTCAAAGCATTAGATTTTTAGCATCGACCAAGACCAGATAAAATGTTCTACTATTTTCAATGCCCTTACTGTTTTTCTTTAAAATAAAATAAAATAAAAATTAACTTTTGAGGAGAAATAAGAAGACTATGTGTTCTCAAAAAGAGCATGAGCACAGAACAAGATCCTGGGACACCATCAACATGGACTCCAAGTGCATGAAATACTTTCTATCACTGCTGCAGACTGGATTTCTCTGAAATGACTCATGGATCTGAACAACACAAACGTGCCTCAGTTTTTAATCAGGTATAGAAACCACCTTCAACATCAACCACTGGAAATGTGCTCAGCTTCACATGGTGGGGTGCACAGCTGGACTTAATGGCTACTTCAGATCCTACTGAAGACAAGAGAGCTCCACAAAGTCTTCTGTGCTTAGAGGTTTGATTTAGAGACAGAGTAGAGGAGACCAACAGTGGCCATTTGGCAGTCCATGTGATACTGCAGTCACTCCTATCCTGTGTACCAAGAAATACAAGGCTCTTGGTCATTCAAGAAGATGGAAATTCTTGCTAAGGAATAAGAAAGAATATGCTTCTCTTGCCCTGGCAAAATCTTGCTCTGCAACCTGAAGATCAACATATTCTGGTGTCTCAACAGAGGAAGTGAATTTTTTAAGTGCGTGCTACTTCGTAGTATATAATATCAGCCTCTCCATTAAGCTTAATATATGGCATTAATTATGCCAAAATTCTTAAAGCAACAAAATTCTTCCCAGTGCTATGGTTCCATTAGATGAGCTAACTTTGAAGGCTGGGTAAAAAGTCTCAAATTTCATAAACCAGTATCTTATCTTGGTATTGGGTATTGTTTTTACTTCAGTCTCTGGACCTGCTGATGTAAATGCAGTAGATTCAACTTATACTGAAACTAGCTGCTGTATTTAAAATCAACAAAACACTCATGACAGTGCATGTGCAGAAAACATGTAAAAATAAGCAAAGAAGATGAACCTGCAGCTAAATTTAAAGAAACTAAAATGCATACAGGGTGATAAGCAGGAACATACACCACTTCTGGTGGAAAAAGCTTTGTACTCTGATGTAAAGATCAGCCAAGGAGAAAATGGTTAAAGAGGCAGCAAGACTCATCGGAGAGGCCAGTGACCTGGTGGCAGGCGCACAGCGGCATCTCACATATCCACATGACGTTTCTTGAGCCAGCAAATACTGCAAGGGCAAAACCATGCTGTTATTTGCAAGCAAAGAAAGGCTGTATTTAAGATAAACTGCTACCTGAGGTATTTCTGTGTGGCAGTATAAGCTTTCAAGCTAAGCTTAAATTGTGAGTTCAGACATTGCTGGCAGATCTGATGTATTAGAAGAGAAATTGTGGTACAAATGTTGTCTACTTACACTACGCTCTCTGCTTGAGTCACTGCAGTCTTGTCAGCTATAAAAAAAAACCTGCTTATAGATTCAGAAAGATCGATTTGGGCATCTTAAACATCTCTGCATCATCATGGCCAGTGACAATTTCACATACTGGTATAAACTGGCCTCATGAACCTGTATCCAAGTTGCACACGGTAATATCAAACTTTTGACCACTTCCTTGAGTACAACACCACTATCCTCAGGACGCTCGATCAAGCAGGTGTATTGGAACCATATAATCTAGCTCTTTTAGCCAATTCAGAAATGCACATCTCTGGAAGGTTCAGGGCTTTTGGCTTGGTCTATCAAACTGTGTTTGATATAATAGTGCCGTCTGTTTAGAGTTGCTTACATGCGATAACTGCACGCGCTTGCTTTCAGATTAAACTGTGTTTCAGTAGATTTGTAACAGTTGTGATGTTTTTTCTTTCACAACATAAGGAGGCTGCTTATGTGTTGGAATAAGCAAGATGTCCTATGCAAATAATAGCTCCCTTATGCAAGGAGCAGTAGTCACTTAGGAATGGTGAACAGAAGCATTTGAAAGAGGAAATATCTACCTTTCATTCATAAAACATTTAAATTGTCCTGAAATGTAAGGTCTGGATTCACAGAGAGGTTTATGCTACTAAACACTGTTGATTTAATAGGAAAGAGGGGTTGATACCTTGGTTGACTTAGCGTTATGGCTTAAATTCAGGAAAACGTGTCTAACTGAAAGCCAGTGCCTGTATCCCATTGAAATCATCAGTGGGATGTAAGTACACGCCTGTGTTAGACACAGAAGGAGAGACTGCTGAATTGGTGCCTGAGCTAGGGACAAAACTGGTTTATTTATAAGCACTCTATTTATAGCTTTTGCTGTGTTGGAATACACTAATTCATTTTAAGTGCTCTATCTCTGCAGATGAGCTCATAGCTCTTGAGAAGGTGAAGTTCTCCGTCTGTACTGCCTTTTCTGATGTGATCCTGCTCTCATGGAACAGAGCAGTGCTTGGGAGCTCCACACTGCACAAAATACCACCTCTACATGTGTTTGAGGATTTGGCCGGCAGATAACGGGATGAGCAGTCTACAGCGTGGTCCTGCGGAACACCACTTGGCTCTGAGTTAGCTTAGGACGGGCTCTGTCCCAGGAGGAGAGCAAAGCCTCAATGAGAGATGGGCTTATGGAAGTGATAATATGGGCAGTTGTGAAGAGCCCTCCACCTCCAAGGAGCATGAAATGTAAAACCAGCTGAAGCTACAGCTGGAGGAGAAGCAGGGGATTTCTCTTCCTCTCTTGTCCCTCTAAACACAATCTGCATGTGAATCCCTTGTCTGCATCCCTGGTGGCAAATGCATTTCTTTCAGGATATCTACTTCAAAGGATGTGTCCCCGGAAGCAGGAGGAGGTGAGTTTTGTGTGGTGCAGGCTCCCAGCTTGCATCTCTTTCAGGGAGCTCTGAGTCATTGTTTGATCCTGGTGAGAATGGCAGAGGCAGTTCTGGGCTGCCCCCATGTTTCGGGCTGAACTCCTTCCTCATTTGTGGTCCTGTCCTCGCGGCATCTTGAATTTCCAGTTTGGCTCTTGTCTAAATTTGAAACCGGACCGACCAGTCAAATCCCATCCCCAAGCCAGACAACACTAGCAAAACTCCATGGTCCTGTCTTATTAATGGACAAGTTTTTAGGGAAGCCCTTGTCAAGATGCCATCTGAAGCTCCATGAGAGGACAAGCAAGCGGAAGTTAGTGACAGAATTATATGCAAATTCCATGATATAACCACAGCCTGGTGTTTACAAATCACACGGCCTCACCTTTGATCGCTTTCTCTTAAGCTCTGAGTAAATAAAAACAAGTCAATTAGACATGGCAAAACATGTGCGTTCTCCATGCTCCTTCTTTTCCAGAAATAATGAGAAAGCAGTAAAAAAGGGTTTCAAAACAAAAAGAAAGGCAGAAAGGCAGAAGGGAAGGAAGGAAGGAAGGAAGGAAGGAAGGAAGGAAGGAAGGAAGGAA
>VXAA01002584.1:58864-148215 GCA_013399115.1 Anseranas semipalmata
AAAGAAAGAAAGAAAGAAAGAAAGAAAGAAAGAAAGAAAGAAAGAAAGAAAGAAAGAAAGAAAGAAAGAAAGCTTTAAGAGGTTATTCTTATTTTATTTTATTTTATTTTTTAATATTAATGCTCCCATTTGGCTAAAGTGGCCTTGTCTTATGTTTTTCAGTTGAACACAAAAGAAACATTTTCAGGAGCACAGAGGATTTTTCAATGCAGCCTGCTCTTATCTTTATCTTTATTTTCTATCAAGTAACTGAAAACAAAACAAAGATCTCAGACATAGGTACATCTTTAAGAGAATTTGCTCGCTCTTAACTTTGTTTGAATGGGCAAACCTCCCCACTGTTTGCCCTTAAAGCTATTCTAACAGAGAGCTGTTTTATCAACACTGGCCGCTTAGTAAGGAGAGGCATTTTCTTCCACCTTCAGTGCAGTTTTCTATGCCACTGTTGGGGGGTGGGAAGTTGACCTTACATGGACCCTCAAGACAAAACCAGAGGCTTTAAGCGGTGAAGAATAGGCAAACACTAGCCCGTAGTTGCCATACACAGAGTACACTGCTCAAAAATCCCAGAAATCTGGCTGATAGAGCATTTCACTGTGACTGGATAGTGCTTCTCCCCTTGTAGTTTATACATGTGTCAATAGGAGATTACGCCTGTAAGTACAGACTCTGCAAACTCACTTGCAGTGTTTATTATGGAATTTTTCTGGGGAAAAGTAAAAGAAGTGATGCAGGTATTTCCCCCAGTCATGGTGCCCTGAATCAGCACTGAAGGATGATGAAACTCCCTCTGGAGTTGTTTTGTAAAAACTCTTAAACAATGAGTTTAAACAATTTTTTTAAACAATAAACAATTTTCTGTGCTTTTTTTTTGAGCTAAGAACTTAATGCTAAAATTCACAAGGAGGCAGATCTGCAGCAAATGGTCTCTTTGTAACTATTTATTGAATGGAAGTCCCCAAATCCAAGTATTTCTGAATTTTACAAAATCTGAGGAGCAGTTCTTCAGTTCAGACCCATACCTCAAGTCTGTGCTCTATGAGGAAACTCCCACAACAGTTAAACAATAGGCTTAAAAGTAAAACTTATAGCTGCATTGCACAGATGCTTTGGTTTATCTCAAGCCTATTGGGAACGGGTTCAAGACAAACTTAATTAAGCTACTATTTAAACTGTAGCAAGAATGTCCACAGACCTTTTGCAGTGACTTAATGGAATAAATTGGGGAAAAAAGAAAAAACAATGTATGGTAAACTTCCGGGTCTTTTCCCAGAAAGGGGTTTGTGGTTGAGGCAGTGGAATGGATTTTAGGAAATCTTGATTCTATTTCTGGCTCTGTCAAGTTATTTATCTTCTCTGTGCTTCTATTCCTTGTCATTCAAATAGGCATAATTAACATATATCTGCTAGGCATGGTGCAGGGGTGAAACCATAATATTTGCTCAGAGACTGAACTATGTGTATTAGAAGGAAAATATAAACGTGTACAGGTGACATTTTCCAACATACTAGTTTCCATCATTAAAAAAAAAAAATCAAAATCTTGGAAGTTATACACATTCTGCTAGAACTTGAAGTGCAATTTCATCAATACCACATTTAGGTTTGCTAAAAGAAAGCGCAGGCAGTTCTAATGTAGAGCAAATGTTGTCCCTCAGCTCACCATGAAGGATCATGATGGTTCAATGTTCAGATTCCTCGGTGGTAGATGTCATAAATCAGGGATAATCACCCCCTTTTGCATAAAAAATTCAGACCTTCATATCTGAAGGTTTCTCATGAACATAAGGATTCTCCAGTGGATTCCCTTCAGGGGCTCTAAGTATCAGTCCTACCCTAAATATGTATATGGAAATAACTGCCAGAAAATTAAAGGATTTTAAGGTTGATTTAAAGGCAAAAAAAATATTTTAAAAAAATCAACAACTGATACTGAGGTATATCTTCTTCATTCCCCAAGCTTAATTTGACAAATGCTAAAGTGAACATTACTGTTACCATTATTTATATTTTCTTCTAATTATTGTATTTTAACATTTGTAGTTCAAACTTTGCAGTGCTATGTCTGCTATGGCTGGTATAAGACCTAGAAAGTGCAACTTGCTCTTCATTCGTCTGAGATGACATAACATGCTGCTTAGCTTTGCAGCTGCATTACGTAAACATTATTAGAGATGAAATGCGGGCTGGGTGTTAGAGTATTATGTTAGAGTAATCTAAGGCAATACCAGTAACAAGTTTTTTTTACACATTATTTAAAATGTGGCATATGAGATTCTCCTCTGAGGAAAAGTGTTTCTCAGGAAGCAGGATGATGTACTGGTAATTCTTACTTTATTTGATGTGCTGGTGAAAAGTAGGGAGAGAGATGTTTTGGTATGTGGAATCCAGCCATGCCTATTTGTGGATTGGGGTGTGGTTTACTACAAGCTATCTCGGTACAGCAATGGATAAAATACTTTTTTTTCAGAGTTTGCATAATATTAAGGACAGCCATACAAACACAGTCTCTACTGTCATCAAAACTCTTAATCAAGGGCCTAATAAAAACTCTCAGCAAAGTCAATGGAGTTTAGGAAGCAATTCATCTCAGCCTCAGCTAGGCATTTACAATAAGTCTTATGAACCGGTCCCTTTGCTTCTGGAAGCAGACAGACAACAGGTAAGCTATGCATTGTGTCTGAACTGGTTTGGTGGGAATTTTTAGCTTTCAGGTCTTCTAGGTGAACTCTTGCTCCTACAGAAATTGTTTTATGGTCTTTGTTGACTATATGGAGGAAATGGGATCTTAGATCTAAAGGGCTCACTTGAAAGGCATGTATATGCACAAACGCACATGCTCAAATATTCACACATCACACACACAGGCAATAAAATCCATAGTTTAAAAACCCACTTTCAGAGCCATCGCACATCACTGAAAAGATGCTGTCAGCTCAAGTACTGTGAACCCCAGTATTTTATCTCTCTAGATTTGCAAAACGGAAATAATACCCAAAAGGCAAACATACATTCTCTGTTAACTCTGATTATTTTGTTTAGCTGGGACAATGATGAACAGCAGAATCCTTTTTCTTTTTGTTCACAATCTTTTTCACAGTTGCTGCAGAATTTGATTTCAGACTGCACTGGGTGGTGCTCACTCAGACTGACTGCTTTCAGTGGGATTTTTTTTTTTTGTGGGGGGGATGTCAAATCACATCTATTGATTTAAGAATTTGCCACAGTGGGTTGTTGTTTTTATTAATATAAATTAAATTGATAATACCTCCTTAGTGCTGAATAGCAAAAAAACCCCACATTTTTGTTTTGAAACTGAGCTCCATCAAATCAAAAATCCCACTAAGAATAGAGGACCGAATGATTATAATAGCCATATGTTTATAAATGAGTAATAACCTTTACATCAGCAGAGTCCTTCACCAGGAACATCACAGATGGCGATATTTACAGTAGTTCTCTCTGAAGGGCTGACACCTAGGGTGGGTGAGCCTCCGTTAGCACAAGCAATCTAAAATGGCAATTTTTGACCTTCCAGGCCGGACAATGGAGGAGTTTCATTTTCCAGAGATTTTTTTGCCTCCCTTCTGTCATCAGTTTTGCCACGTTGCTTAGTGACCTTCCGGCACTTGACCACTTGGCGATTTTCAGAATGCAGGAAAATGTTCGTTGAGAACAATGAAAATCCAAGTGCCAGCTTTCTTCAATACCCTGCTTTTGTATCTGTACAATTCAAAACCTGTAGGAGTTAGAGAGATATAATACTGCAGCAAGTAGGCCTCCAAACCAGCTATTGAAAATTCATATGTTTTGATGAGATAGCACATAAAACAGTGACTGGCACCAGGCCACGGTCTGATTGCAAATGTTCATATTTGTTGGCAAAAACTAGTCTTCTGTGACCTCCCAAGGTCACCTCTCCAGATTTCTCTTTCTGATTCATCAGTAGCAGTTTTGTCAGTCTGTGCAAGCACACAACTATGAGCTCTTCTCTTTCTGCTCTGCTGGCCGAGTGCCACTTCTGAGCAATAAAGTTTCCGGAATTGCTTCTGCATATTGCCCGTGACACTTGCCCCGCTTCAGCTCGTGCTGCTTACGGAGAGATGGCAAGAGAGTGAGCAAAAGCTCACCCACATGTAACATCAGAAAGTCAGCTGGGTGCCGGAATGCCATGCAGGCTACAAAAATGCTGTGAATTTGGGGCGTATAAGGCCTACAAATTCTCTCCTAGGACGATCAGCGTCTTTTGAACAGGGAAGAGGAATTTGGGTGCCTGAGGCCCTTCATGATGCCTGGGTTTCTGGAAGATGCATGAGGTTTCTGCTCTCGTTCGACCTATTTGGTTCTGCCAAGGTCCAGTTTCAGCATTTACTAGGGCCATCTGTGTTCTCAGTGGGCAGGGGCCAGGAGGACTTCTGAAGGGGAAGACACCTCATCTCCCCAGCTTACACTTTCATTGGCTTCATGGGCAGATACATGATTCCATCTGATCCTTGGACTGTCCCCTTGCAGCACTGGTTAGCTTGTGCTGAGGTGGTCATTTCAGGAGCACCGAATGCAATGACAGGCCAGTTCCCAAGTCCTGGATCTCCACACGTGTCACCCTGTGGATGAAGGCTCTGCCTGGACCCTAACCTCTTTCTGTACCGCTTTCCACTGCTGCCCTGTTGGGGTGCCCAACTCGACCTTTCAGTTTGCTATTGGAGCTGACCTCTCATGAATCAAAATCCTGGCATTGCTCTTTTCCCCAAACACTTAAGCATTTTAGCCAAGGGTCTTCTCTGTTTTCACTCCATTTTTAAGTTCATTGGATTCTATTTATACCTTCCCTTGTCAGTGAGGCACCATTAATTTCCCCACCACTGTGGTGAAGGCCTCAGGAAACAGATCTTATGACTCAACCTGCACATTTTCATAGTGATTTTGTCCACAATTAATACAGATCTCACTCCCCAGTATGTCTCAAAGTAAAGCAATGGCTCTCCCAGTGAAATCAGCTAAGTAGAAACACCATAACTGACACAGGTCCCCTGGTGGCACCTTTGACTCCTCCTGCAGGATTTCAGATTTAATGACTTGGAATGGGTAGCAGATACTAATGGTTTGCACATCTGTTACACTACAAATGGAGAGTGTATTCCTGTGTTATAGGCTTGTTTTCATGTGCTGAAAGTAGATGGACAAAAATAAAGGCTCATTAAATATTGAAAAGAAAGGTGTCTTTTTAGGTAGAATATTTATGTTCCCTCTAAAAAACAAAATTTGTCAAAAAATACTCAACTCTTCCTTCTGGTATGAAGTGATTCTCTTTAGCAAAGGAATACGTCTGTGTTTCTTGGGGACACCTCTATTTTGACTTCAGCCAGTCACTCAAACCACGCCTCACCCTTGCTTTTTTCTTCCTTCCTTTTGCTCCTGCCCAACCTTCTTCACACATTTTAAAAAAGCTATCTTGACTCCTTGTGTACTGAAAGAAGTAAGGGGACATCCACAGAAGATTAAAACAACAACACAGGCAACTCCCTCTGCAGTTTTCCCGGTCACCTCAATCCAGAGGTGTCCCATGACTTTCCTCCATCTTGTGGTGCTGTGGGATAACTGGGGGGGATTCAGTCCCTTCACTGGCAGGGCATTCAAACAGGTACTGCCCATTCCAGCTATTCCCATTGCTCCAATAAAAGGTGTTAGCTACTCCTTCAAATCTTGCAGGTCTAGAATGTACTTAAGCAACAAAACATTTTAAAAAACATCTAAATCATTGCCCAGTGAAAGAGTGCCCTACTTTCTGTGCCCTTCTGATGAGAAGTAGAATCATGGTTCTGCTGTGTATTTTGAGACCGTGCAGCGTTATCTTCTTTGAACCTTTGGCACTCTTTGTTTTTCACAGTCAAAGTGACACTGCAAGGACGGCTGTTCTCACTAAAGTTCTGGTTTTCCTAATCTCATATAGTTCAGCGCATAAAGAGCACCCAAATGTATTCAAACAAGTAGCCTTTCTTACACAGTGTAGGAACAAGAAAGAATGAAAATGGAGTCAGATCCTTGAGAATCTGCACTGAAGTAAACAAATGCAACAAAAATATTACCGTTACAATCAACGAATGCTGACTGAACTCAGTGGGAGCTATCCACATCCATCTGAGCACAGGCTTTGACTCGCCTTAGCAGTAAAGTTTAGACATGAACCCGACCTTGAAAGTTCAAGAGTGTTCTGATTTAAAGTTCTGGTTTGATCTCATCTGCACTCGCAACAGCAGGACAACAACTTCTGTTTTCCCCTCTTTATTAAGGAGGTCATAACTTGCCTTGTTTCTCAAAAGTTTGTTCTTGGAAGAAAATGCAAAAAGAGGTTTTTTTTTCAGAAGTAGATAAAAATGGGAGAAAAGTGAACTGCAAATGATAGAAAATAATAGTTGTTTTATCTGAGAAAAAAAATAACTCTTTATTACAATAACTAGCTTTACTGCACAGACCTTGTTTTTTTCCTTCTCTTTGTACAGCAGACCGAAGATGGAATGGGGCTGACTGTGAACATGAGCATAAAGGTATGCATGGATGTAGGACTTTATGAACTGCATGGGGTAGGAGCCTTGATTAGTGTTGCTGAGTAACAGATTAATTCCTTTAGCACTTTCCCGTAAACATGCCTGGCTGTTTGTACAGTCAGGGGCTTTACACTGAGTGCATAACTTGAATTCTGCCTCTCTTGTCCGTGTGAGCTGACATCATCTCTTTCTTCAGGCCATTTCTAATTCTTCTGCTCTGGCTGCCCTTTTCCTCGGTGGGGATTTGCACTCCAGAGTGCTTTGTGGGACCCGTTTGCAGAGCCATGCCATCCTGGTGGGTGATGCAGAGCTTTGCCTGCATTTGCCTCCTCCCATTGAAGCAGGGGCAGAGCGGAGATGGGTGCTGTGCAGTACTGAAAGGGTTAGGGCTGCTTCCACTGCTGCCAACAGGAATTCTCCCCTTGATTTTTCACTCGGAGCAAGTTCAGGCCCTTCTTCAGTAAGTTAGTGACACAAGTATCACTGTTGATAATAGTGGCCCTGCAGCAGATGGAGCGCTTCAATTATCTTGGGCCTGTGATGAATGAGCACTATTGACAGCTGCTGCAAAATCCATAGCAGACTGAGTATTGCACAGACAATTAGGATATCGCTGGTAAACATATGGCAGGACTGAATCTTTTAAAAAACTCCAAGCTCAGGCTCTGCTGGCCTTGGGTTTGGTCCAGAGCCAAGTTCTAGGCTGAAGTTCAGTCACACACCATTGGAAAATCCCATAGCAGCACCAAAATGGTGTCTTAGGACTTCAGTGTTTGGAGCTCATTTTGCTTTTTTTTGAATATTGTCTTTGAATGTCAGTGGTGTTTATCTAATGGGACAAAAAGGAAAGTTTGTTTTCCTTATACTACAACTAAAAATGTATGTATGAATTTGTTCCAGCCTATTCTACTTCATCTTAACCTGTACAGTACTACGTACAGATGACTCTGTGTTTGAGGAGGTAGAACAGAAGAATATATTCCTCCACTGACCATGTCAAGGGGCCAATACTATCCATTTATTTTAGCCAGTTGCCTGCAGTTAGTATACCAGCCAGTGAAGCAGAAGAGCAGAGTTGGTTTTACCAGCTCTTCTCCTGCTGATTCCCATCTCTCTTTTCACTACAAAAGTCTGGTGGATTTAGAGAACATGGACAGCAAAGAAGTTGCAGATGAACTGGGTGGCTTTGTAAGATGATCCCTGCCTTGATCTAGAGATGAAGGTAAGAAGGCAGGGCCTTTCAAACCCTGAGATGATGTCTTACAGACCTGATGAGGTTTTGTTTCACTCAATCAAAAGGAAAAAAAAAATATATATATATATATATAATATAAGGACATTCTGTCTTTCAGTCTTTTTCTTCTGGGTGAGGACAGCTTTTCAGTTTCTTTGTTACATAGTTTCTGTCCTCCTTTGGCAATGTTAACTACATTATGCAATTAACAAACAGATACAGCAAGAGGTGTGTGGGGCTGTGCATAGCAAACTTCCTATCAGTCCAGGGAGTAAAAAAAGATTGAAAAATGCTTTTTCCTTTATTTGCTGAATTAACATTTCAGACTGATCCTCCTGCAAAGGGCCATATTCAGATCTCTGCATTTACATTAGACAATTGAGAGCAAAGTTTGCATTTCACGTACACTTTGCTTCTCTGATCACGTCACATCTCAGTGCCTCCCTAGAAAATGCTCTGATTTTTATTCTTGCTGTATTGTCCTTAACACTTATTATCTCATTGTCAGCTGCCAAAGTTATGAGATCAAAGGCCTGAATATAACAAGCAACCACTACTCTAAAATATTAGAAAACATAGCATGAGTGATGTTATCCAATTCTCTAGGGTTTGGTAACTTGGGAGGGACTTTTGGATCCTACTGTCTATATTGTCATTTGATTCTTTTTAATGACAACTTGTTTCTTAAACATTATAAATTACAATACCAGGTGCAAGCATTTCTCAGCACAGACCACTCTCTGAAATACATCTTTAATTGTATCAGATTATGTTTTTATTTTGTTTTTAATAAATAAAAATATGTGAACACACCTACACAGGCAAGGGATGTATGAGCTTGTTTGCTTACTTTGAAACCTACTTACACGCAGAGAGTTCAAAAGCTTGACTCAGACGTCATGCTCTGCTCGGGGGAGGCTGAATAAAGAGGTGAAGAGGGGTCAAAGAGGGAAAAAAAAAAAGTAACCAAAATGGGTACTGTAGGTGACCACAGTTGATGTGGAGGCGTGTATTTGCACTGGACTCATCAGAGATATCCCTCTTTGTCTGAACTGAGCATTTGGTGTTGTTTAAATACTGGTACCTTATCTTGGCTGCTAATATGTGTCATCTCTTTCCCCTTTGTTTGTGGCACAAGGCTTTCCCTTGGTTGAAAACAGGAAAGGGATTACTGACAGGTAAGAACTAGATTTAGAGAACAGGGCAAAGGGTTTGCAAATTCACCCTGTATTGGAAGGAAAAAATGCCATGTGAGTTCAGACCATCAGCTCTGTGCTCAGCTACCAAAAAGCCCAAGCCACAAACCCTTTCCTTTTGCCCACAAAAACAGAGGAACTCCAGTGAGACTACATGGTCAGGTTTGTTCTCTTCTCTGTGCATGGCTTGTCCTCTCCAGCCTCAGGCTCCCCTTGGCCACTTTTTCCAAAACACAGAGATGTGGGGCTAGCCTGTTATAAAGTATTTTAGAGATTTTTTTTTTTTTAAAAAGGTATAGAAGAAGGAAAAGGGAATAGCCTATCTTTGGGGTCCAAATCCTGTTACAGTGGAATTCAAGGAAGAACATAGATTATACAGTAAATTTCCAAAAGCATAGGTAAATGCAATAGATACATCTGCAAATAAAAGAAAACATTAAAAAAAATCTATTTTACCCCTTCTCCCCCCCCAGCACGTACACGAACCAAATAAATCATTCGCTAAAACCAACTTGGAAAGAAGCAGATGAAATGGGGGCAAAAATGGGAATAGATGTGCCCAGAGGACCATGCCACCACGTCCCTGCAAGGCAATGCCAGCCTGTAGTTGGCATTGTGCATCATTCCTATGGCACCACATGGCCCATCTTCCTCTTAGAAAGCATGTAGGGGTTCAGCATAAATGATTGTGGGGTTTTAGATGCTTACCAAAGTGGTATTAGTTAAAACACCAACCTGATGTAAAAATATGTTCTGTTCCATCTGGGGTCAGACTGCATTTGTTATCATTTAAATTTAAAATGAGGCTAGAGAAGATATAAAACCCAGATATTCTAGGAACTGACACAGCCCCAGGTCTGACTTTGAACAATTTATCGCAGAGACTAGAGTTGTCAAGGGATCAGTCATAGCCTGTAGCTGAAAATCATAGACTGTGAGCAGGAGAAATCCAAATATGCAGGAGGAAAAAGGAAAAAAAAAAAAAAAAAGTCTGTTATATTCCATTTCTCTGTAAACATAAGATTCTTGTCTGTGTAGAAGTTTTTGCATTTCATCAAAACTAACTAGGAGAAAAACAAACAAACAAACAAACATAAATTGTCCCCAGATAATAAGCTGCAACCAGCAGTGCATTTTGTCCTGATTTTGTGATTTTTTGTGCAAAAGTGCTGATAGTTAATATTGACACTGTATCCACTTTCACTTAAAATACATTTTAATGATGAGGACAGCTTGTGCCACTAGTTTTAATAGTATTATCACTTAAATAGTCAAAAATGGGTTTAAACATAATATCCCTATTAAGATGTATGAAGGAATTTCAAACCTCTGCTGGATTTGTTTTTTTCTCAGCTTGTCTGGCTATAGGTTTGACCAGATTCAAATGCATTGGTTTGCAGAGCACAGACTATCTGGATAACCAGAATTGGTAGGCACTTCAGGGTGTATTTTTCCCCTCAAATCTACTAACTTTAGGAAGAGTTAAGTAATGTAAGGGGAATAATAGACGTGTGAACTGTAAAAAGAAGTTACCTTGTTGCTGAAAATGTTCAAGAGATGCTTTAAAACCCAGGAACTAACCAAATGCTTTCAGTTTGGATTGGTTGCAACAGGAAGAAGAAATGCCACACCATTTCCAGTGTCATAATAATTTGCTCTGGGACATGGCAATGCTCGGGGGGAGGGAGGGCTGGATATAGGCAGTTCCTTACCAGCCTTTGCACCTCCTGTGGGTGCAGTCACGGGTGCACGGGCACTTCGTCACGCAGTCGGCGTGCTTGGCTCGGAGGAAGCCAGCTGGGCGCTGCTGGCTGGACCTCTCCCCACCCCGCGTGTCTGGGCATGGATGGAGATTCATTAACTTTGTGCTTCTGTTGGGATTCCTGTGCCGTGCCAACCTCCTGCTATCTGAGCATTTCCAGCAAATTTATGTGGCCAGTCATGCAAAATTACTAAAAACTCTAAGAAACTGGGGCAAATCATTCTTATTCTCCCAAATCAAAGAATTCACCATTTCTACAGCCATTTAAATGAAATGAATTTCTCATGGAATCTAGTGAAAAATAAGGTAAATTTCAAGAACTCTATCATCAGTGGCATTTCTAACTCCACAGAATTGTTTGATGTCTTTCACTAAACAATGTCTTAGAAACCATTTGGGTTGAGACCTTGTTTGTTAACATGGCTTATGGCTCCTTAAGCCTTGCAAGCCATTTAGCAGATAGCCCCCTCTCCACCCAACAGAACAAGACTGATACCCGTTTATTTCATATTGATCAGCCCATGTGCTGAAACTGATATTTTCCTTCTATTACTTTTCAGTATGACAGCTATCCCCTTCCACTTTACAGCTGTCAAATCCTCTCTATCCATTTTGCAGCAATCACAGATACTACAGCACCTACATGGATCCAGGTTGTGCACTCACTTTGTGTCTTAATCTTTGTTGAATGGGAAACTTTGAAGCCCGGTTATTGTGTGCTGCATGCAGGTCTAAGGAGCAAGTTACATCCATTTGGTCAGAAGTGCACTATAAAACAGACTCCTATATACATACACAACTAGGTATTCCCATGAGAGCAACTGCAGAAGTCCTTCTTCAGTTCACTATTGTGTCTCTGACAGTGGCCAGTAGCAGGTATTTAGGGAAAGAGTGTACAAGTAGAGCAGCCATACAGCAATACTTTATTCTGGCACACCCTCCCAGCAGTCTGTGCCTTAGGGGCATCATGAGCCAGAGATTGTATCTGCATTTTTGCGTTTTGTAACGCTCGATGAATTTTTCAGCCAGGAATTTGTCTAATTGCTTTCTGAGCCCATTTATACTTTTGGCCTGTACAACATCCTGTGGCAATGAGTTCCGCAGTTTAATTATGCATTGTGCGAAAAAAAAAAAAAAAAAAAAAAAACCTTTTTTTCTTTGGTTTTAAATCTGCTGCTTGACAACTTTATTTGATACCCTGTCTTGATACCCTCTTTCTTGAGTGGTAATCACTAATTTAGAATCTACTACTGTCTTCTTATATTTAGGATGTTTTCTCTTCATATGTACTATCCTACATGTATCAACACTAAATTCATCTAACAGTTTTTATCAGTGGCTCAGTCAGTAATATGAAATCCTTCTGCAGCATGTCACAATCATCTTTGCTTTTACTTTTGTTTTCAGTGTTCTTTTTATTTTTTGCTTTATATTGCTTTTGCTGATTAATTTTTTTACCCCCAAAATTGGTTAACTTGCTGCTCATCTTCTTTTCCAGATAATTTATAAATATTTTGAGTAGCATAGGTCCCAGGAGAGATCCCCGTGAAACTCCAGTGCTAATCCCCAACATTGTGAAACCTTCCCATCAATTTCTACTCGTTTTCTCATCTTTTACTTAGCTGTTCATCTATACAAGAATTTCCTTATCCATCTGTGCTCAGTTTCCCTAAACAGTGTTAATGAAGGACCTTGTCAAAAAAGTTAGGAATCTAAGTGCAATACAGAAACAGACACAGTGTTATGTTGCAGTGGCCTGTTGCTGGTCTCTTGAGAATCCACGCTGCAGGCAACTCATTTCACATCTTGGGTCTAACTTGGCCGTCCACATGTGAAGTTTGGCCTTAGGATGCAAGAGGCAGGGGCAAACTGGCTTTTTTAATTGGAAGATCTCAGACTTGGGTACTCCTAAGCTACCTCTGATCTTCACACCTGAACAAAAGCAGAACGTTCAGCAAGTCCTTCAGAGGAACTTGGAAAGACCAGAAAATAACTCCAGCCGCATCTCAGTGTGGTCTCTATTACTGGGCATGTCCATTCCACCAAGCTTGTGTCTCATGTAGCGTATCACGGACATTCTCCATTTCTGTTTCTTGAAGCAGAGAGGCACCGGGAAAAGGATGAGACTCTCAGAAGGTCATGAACACTCTTCTCAAGCTTTGTCTCAGCTAGCTGTTATTTATGCGGTAGCTGCCCCAGTGGTTGATATGAGCCAGGATCTCTTGCAGCAGAGGTTGTTGACTACAGATTCTCCAATACCTTATATTTCTAGCCATTATTTATGGATGACAGCACCAGTGGGGAGGGGGCAAGACGTATAGAGCTTTTGAATCCTTGTCCCAGTTTGAAAGTATTTTTGCTGGATGTTACGCCTTTGTGTTATTGTTTTTCCTTTTCATTAATATACTTATTATGCACTTGTTTAGAATTTCTGGTTTGTTGGCCTGACCAAGACTGTTTGATTCTCACTTGTGAAATAAATGCATTTTATAATCACAATTATGTGCTCTTCTTCACCTCCCAACAGGTTTTGGCCTTCTGCAGAAAGTGTTCCTAGGTCCAGGCCATCTAGTGAGAAACATTTCTGGAAAGGCAATGGCCTGGCCAGGAAAAGGGACTGTTGCCTCATAGGCTGTGTCTTCATGATAAGAACAAGATAGCAGGGTTGAAAGGGGCCTCCTAAAAGACATGCTAGACAGCAGTACACTGTTTCTCAGAGACTTTATGATGGTGTAGAAGAAAATTTAACTGGAAGAAAGAGGGAGTGAGGTATGGGTCAAGAGGGAAGGAAAGAGAATTCTTCAGAGAAAAAGGGAGGGGAGTACTGTAGAGATCACCTGGGCCCAAACATAAACTTTTTATGTGTGTGCATGTAATGCTGTTTTCTCTCTTTCTATAGAAGTGAAGCCTTCATGGGTTTCTTTTGCATGCTGGGAGTGAGAACTGGCAGTGTCAGGCTGCAGGAAGGTGACCTGCAGGACTGTGTCCTCCTGTATGCGCTTCTGATGGAGAAACACCACAAGTTGTGGCAGATTCAGCAGACTGCAGTGATGCTGATGGTACTGCGGACTTTGATGCTTAGCCTTTTCGTGAGTCTCCAGCACCTTGTTTTGAACGAATCCAAGGCCATTCTTCACCTCTAGTCTAGAGGAATTCTGGGCTTGGCTAAACTGTTAATGGGGCCTTAATTATCAGTTCTGGGCTCCATGAAGACAGGGAATATACAGCATTGCCACAGTCCAGATGGTTTCCTAGCACTGTTGATGACTGTGTCTCTTGTAGCGGAAAGTGCCAGTTGCACATGGACATTGGGTCTTGGTCTATGTAGATTGCTTACCTAATGCTTGGCTGGGGCTTACAAGGACCAGCAAGTGATAACTCTTTGAAATGGTGCTATAAGGTATACACTAAATATCCCTTTCTCTCTTGCACTTCTGTACTTGAATCCATACCTCCAAAATCCCCTGCCAATCACAGTGTTGCTGATGAAATGGAGTGATAAAGGATTTGGAGGATGCTCTTGCTTATCTCGGTTACAATTAAACCACTGTGGTTTCTCCCAGTCCAAACTGCATACTAACTTGCAACAATCTGGACAGCCAGACTGCATCGGATGAAGACTGTTTTCTTATTTATGGGGATGTTGAGCCATAAGGTAAGGTGTAGATACCAGCAACAGGGTACCAACTCTTCACACAGGACTGTGAAGTATGGGAATCTTCACGGGAAAGCTTTGCCTGCTGCTCCTGGGCCTTGCTTTTCAGGGCCAGGTAGAACAACACATAGGTGCTTATGTCTTTCTGCCAAAACTAGCAGACACAGAGGGGTTTGGATTGGCCCCATCCAATAGGCTCATCCACCAAGGGGAAGTAAAGAACAATCTCCCACCTGCCTTTACTACTGGAATAAAGGAGAGACCCGTGATTTCCACTGTAGGACAGATTTACTTCTTCCTATAGGGATGTTCATTACACACATCCTTGGTGGTCTTGCCCTTGTGAGAGTGACCAGTTACAGCAGCAGAAGTAACAGTAGGAGTACAAGGAGTGCTCAGACAGCAAAAAGGAGAATAACGGTTGGGCCATAACCCTGCTACCTAGCATAATTTCATGGTAGTGGGATGAACAAGAACAGACCATGAACATATAGATCCATGAATCTGTGTAGCACTGTGCTGTGGTACATGATATTTGATGGATGCAACATGTCCATCCCAAAAGACTCTGATCTCTGACAGAGCAGGAAAGAACGAACCAGCACTGCTTGACCTGGAGAAGGCATGGCTAAAAAGGCAATGCAGATCTAGTTTGTATCTCCTGTATTAACTTGATCCAGCTATAGACATAACAGACAAATCCTGCATGTCCTATTAGAATACAGTTCCCTCATCCCCAATTATGAAGAGCAAAATCCCTCTAAATTCCTTGCCTTCTTCTGGGTGCTACAATTTATTCATGCTTGTCTGGCTTGCCTTCATTTTCAGGACCCATAGGTAGAGGAACAGCATCTTGCAGCAGTAAACTTCTTCTACTGATACTTCAAGCCTGACCTGTTTCTGAGCACAGTTCTAGGCAACAGCTGCCTTGGTTTTTGATCCCTGAGGCTTTCTTAGAGATGATTACTAAACTGAAAGACTAGGGACAAAATTTTAAAAGTGGTCAGAGAATCAGGAATGTTCTTTTTTTCTCCTATATCTCCATGTTATAAAGTTTTCTGGGACCCAGAAGCCTATCCACCTGGAAAAAAATAAAATAAAATAAAAGGAATAAGCAATAAACCATTAATCTTTCATGCTGCTCATTTTCACAGGGAGTTACTATTAACTGATCATGGAAATAATTCTGCTGCATTTCCCGATATCATTCTCACTTTTTTCCACCCAAATAAACTGTGCCTTTCTTCTTCAGGCATGGCCATTTTTGTCTTCCCTTTGACCACGTAGTAAGAAACTGCTTCATTACTGCAAATTGACTGATCATCCTTCTTTCAGAAAAACCTTAAACACATTGCCAATTGTCTTTATGTCTCTCAAATTTTAATAAGCTAAATATGTCTTTAAAATTAACTTCAATTATTTGAATTGAATCGGAATAAATGCCACAAGAAAAATAAAGTAACAACAAAAAATGAACCCTATTAGCATGGTGAGTGAGTTCTTATCTCCAAAGCACATCCAGCACTGTTTCATACCCGGTCTCTGGTTTAAATTCCACATGCAAAGCATGGGTAATCAAAAAGTTTTTCTTAACTCACCAGCACATCACATTCCAGACCTTAACTGTATGGTGACCGTGGTGTCACAACAGATCTTCAGATTCCAGGCAGCACAGGGGAAAACACTGGGCCATAAGTGAGCCAGAAGCTGTAATATTCTCTTCATTGGATCACATGCATGCCCATAGACTTACCATTTCTTACCATTTTCCTGCTTCATGCCAGTAGAGTGAATCCATTCTGCTGAATTTTCAGAGGCCAACATCTTGGCACTGCACCTACAAGATGCATGCTTGGACATTCATTATGTGGGAATTTCTCATGATTCAGCATTTAACACTGTGCCTTTGACACTGCAATGTTACTTCACATTTGTTTTTCTCCTGTGCCAAAGAGCTTTATCAAAGAAATGTAACTGGTTTTAACAGCTATTCGATAACAAAGATCTTGTGTTCTGTTCAAATGGATTAGACCAAAGAAGGGACTTAGGAGTTCATGATTGAGATCTAACATCAGTAGTCTGACAAGGTTATTTGGCTACAGCATCTGTGAGAAGGAGGAAGGAGCATTTAAAGCAGCAAGTTTAGGTCCATGACAAGAATCAGACATTCTGCAGCGGTGAGAACGATTAGTGTTTCTTCCTGTGAGGAGGTGTAGTTTCAGGAATGAGATGCCTGCTCTGTGGTCAGATAGAGAGGACTCCATATAAACATTTCTGATGAAAGGTAGCACAAATGGCTCTTATTTTTCTCCATGGACCCCTTTATAAGACATCACTTGTAGATCAAGATAAATAATATATGAGTGCATGAGTGCAGGCATAGATCACACCTTCTCAGAGATCAGATGTTTCTCTTCTTTTAGAGGTTTCAGAGCAGAAATAAAAGGCAACACTGATGATCTTATTGGTCATCATGTAACATGCAGTTGTGCCTGAAAATTAAATACATATTGCCTTGGGGGTGAGATCAGTGAGTTAACCTTGCATTAGAAATTTGGATACAGTGAGCAGAAACTAACCTATTTGTTTTCTTTAGTCATAAAACACCTTGATTTCAAAATTTCTTAACACTTATAGCAGTAAATAAACCTCTGTAGATCTCTCTCACTCCTTCTTAGGCCAGCCAATACTATTAACCACATCTTCTACTTTTATGGTAGTGATCATGCTGTGCATTCGAAAGAGCTCATTAACTTCCTAGCATAGCAATTAGGATGAGATTGTCAGTGTTGGGGAAACTTAGGGTCTTTGCCATCATTTGATGAGAAGAAATAGGAGTCCCATCTCTTCTCTGGGGAGGGCAGTGGGTGCTTTTGCCCCCATCAACAGAGCCGTTCCTCCCTCACCAGGGTGTCACAGGCATTTTGGTCAGAGGTACAGGGTAGTTGTGGTGGTCTCTGCCAGCCTTGGAGACTGTGAAACCTCTGGTTTTGTGTTCATAATCTATGCAGAGGACAGGAAGCTCTGCAATGTCCCTTGCGTTATATCTAACAAATGCAACTGCTTTCAAACAATGACAAACATCGGACCTTAGGCTTCAGGGGCTGCGAAATGAATTTCTCATTTGTGAAGAATTGCATGCATACACACATGTGCATAAAGACACTCTGTAACATAAAGAATATGCCCCACAGGTAAAGAAAGGCCTCCAGATGGGACAGCATAGTGGTCCCAGGTTACACGCTGAATCATCCTTGCCCGAGTCTTGACCAGCATGCTTTGCTCATGGGCTCAGGTCATGCTGATTTCCAGATTTTCCATGAGGTCAGATTGCAAAAGGCAGGATCCTTCCTCTTGCATTGTTCCTCAGAAACTGGAAATCTTGCTAAGGTCATTTGGGTTTATCCCAATTAATCAGTTCCCTCCTAATGCAGGAGTCTCAGGCTGTGTTTTCTATTCTTTGACTGTCATACAAAAGGTCAGATGAGATAACATGGTGGTTCCTTTTGTCCTTGAACTCTGTGAAACCATGAAATAAAAATTTAGAACATTTGGCTTGTACTCAATGGAAGACAGAGCTGTCACTGCCATAATGTAAAGGGAGTTAATGATGGAAATGGATGTGATATGCCCTTGAGATTCTCTGCCCCAAACAGATGATAGAGTAAGGGCAATGAGCAGAGACAGGCTGCTGTGCAGAAACTCTGGGGTGTCTGGGGGTAGGGTTTTGGTTCTGGCCCATCTCCAGCCCCCCTGCAGCTTGTAAATTGGAACAGCTCCGCTGCAGTTGGTGAAGCCGTGCCAATTCACAGCCAGCAGATAATTTGGCCCTTAATCTTCACATGCATAAATGACAGTCGTAAACATGGGAAATAACAAGATAGTCCAAAAGGTCACATTGAGGGTGACGAAAGCACTGACTTGCACAGGTCTCTAGGCAATATTGATAGGAAAGGAGTGACGGGGAGAACACATGGAGTAACAAGTGGCAATAAGGAAATGTTTTTTTCTGGAAACCCAATTAAAATTAAACCAAACACAACTATCTCCTTCCCTGAATGAGAGCGCTCAGCTGGCAGCTCTAAGAGTTGGTTCTTTATGACAGTGTTTAGCAGTGCTTCTCTTATGAGAAATAGCTAGTGAAATATTCACCTTCTCTGTGGGACTTAACACTTAAGCTGCTGGCATTGGGGCTGGGATTCCTCTCTAAGTGTGGTACTTGGTTTAAAGTGTTTTCCACCACTCTCTGGTGGGGATAAATCTAAGCTAATGGTGGATTTGAGAAGGCAGCAGTTTTATGATCCAAATACATTGCGTTGTCTGTGAATATAATCTATTTTTGTCAGTTACATTGGAAAGAAATAAATTACTCATCAGTCAATCCATTATTATTATAATAAGAGCACGGCACTACTTAATTGCATCAGTTAAGTGGATATGACTTTGCCAATGCTCATAAATGCCATTACATCAATCCACAGAAATGGACCTGTTGATTTATTAGATGATGATGGACAAAGAAGATGTTGCAATCTCTTTTATAATTTAACCTATGCTTAAAACACGTAGGTGTTTAAGGCCAATACATGTATAGTTATTACCACAGAGAGGAAAGTGAAAAGAGAACTGTAAACCATAATAACCTCTATCAAGTACATGTCTATTTCGGTATGTGTAATAATCTTGAACGTGCATTTATGTAGCACAATGTAGAGTACTTAAGCTGCTGTGGGCTGTCACGTACTGTAAATCCACATTTAATCAAAGGACCTGTGGCACATGATTGAGTACTGTAAATTTTCTTTACTGTGGAGAAATGCAATTGTAGAACAGCAGTTCTGTAGATGAGCTGCAGCCGTGCTGACTGTTTGGCAGTAATAAACTTCTCAGAGGAACTTCAGGTCTATCATTGGTAATTCATTTATCGAATGTCTGTTTGCATTTACTTATTTATTTTTAGCAAATCACTACACAGCAACGAGCAAAACAAATGAGGTCCCAGTAGTGATAAAATTGCAAGGCATGAGGACAAGTAGACTGTTGCTGCGATTTGGTAATACACCTGTGATAGTTCTTCAGTCATTTTTACACTATTCCACTTCTGTACCAGAAAGGCCTTGTGTACTCTGAATAAAGGTTGGAAATGACACAGAAATGGAAATCACCTTTTTTTTTTTTTTTTTTTTTTGTTAAAGTTGCTTCTGTTTTCCTTTCACTCTTCAACTGGCTCATTTGAACAGTGTTTTTTATACTCTCTTCTGTCTGCTGCCTAAGTTGCGGGCAAAGATGCTATTTGAGAATAGCCTGATTGGGAAGATTTAAAGGATAGCATTTCAGAAGTCTTCTGCACCAAGAAGAAAGGCCAGATTTTTTCAAGTGTCTGAGTCATTTAGGCACCCAACTAGAGCAGCCATATGCAAAGAATTACTCCCACAAAGAGCCCTGGAAGCTCTTGGTTAAGAAGGTCTTTCAAAAGGTGATAACTGTGGCTATAAGCAAGGTTGTTTGAAATCCCCACTCTGTGGGGAAATCTACATAAATCCTAAGGTTTGTAGGCAATTTTAAGTAGCTGACAGAAATGAGAAATAGTTTGAAATTTAATTTGTTTCAATTAATTAAATATTGAGATTTGATATTTTTACTGTTTGCACTTTTGACTCCCCAGTGGGTATAATATTATATTAGGCTTCTCAATAAGTCTTCTAATTATAATGCATCATACAAAATGTAGAAGGTCAGAATCTTACTAGAAATAAAAATAGAAACTTTGGAATAATACTGAACACTGTAGCACCTGCAAAGCTGCCATGCCCGTGTTATCAAAAGCTAGACTCTTGTGCCCATTGTTCAAGCTGAATAAATAGATTTCTTCATGAGAAGCTTCCTTGAGATCAGTGGACTGTGCAGTATGTCTCCCCTTGCCATGATTGAAGGCACCAGTCTCTGACCTCAAATAAGGAAAAAGATTTTGATTTGCTGAACCTTTGGACCATATTGCACAAGCCGGTGGAGTTTCTGTTAATGCTGAGAAAGGAGAAACCTACACAACAACAAAGACTTCAGAGTTATCTTGAGAAGGAGGAGGATGGTCAGTCCCTTTCAAGAGCTGCTCTTTGGGCCATGCAGCCCACTCAAACTCCTCCTTCTGGTGGCAAACCAAAGGAAAGCCACAAGAACAGCTTCAAAGACTGCTTCCTTTGATCACCACGTTTACCAATAAAAGGAAAAGCAAGCATCTTGATGTCTGACCCCGCAAAGGGAAGATGCTGCAGTTATACAAACTCTACCACCACCATTTCAAGCAACAAGGAGCCTTTTCCACCACCCTCGGGCTCTGGGTCTTGTGGTAGAACCATGAAACTTTAAAAAGGTTTCCAAGGTGCCCATTCAGACTGGAGCTTGTCCCTGATCACACTGTCCAGACCGAGATTTTATCAAGTTGCTGCAGCTAACGTATTTCTGGTTGACATTTTCTGGAGAGCTTCGAGAGGTCTGATGAAGCATGTCAGAAAATGCAAACCCAAGAGCCAATCCTATGTGTGTCAGAGGGGGATCAAGATCTAACATAGATTAAAAAGCATCTCCAGTACACTAACTTCAGTAGCATAACTGACAGCAGGATTTGGCCCATTGTTTCTTGGGAAAATTAATGAGCTGTAAGAAAAATATCTGACCATCATTTGACTTATCAAAGCCATTGTGACTCCTTCCCTAAATAACATTACGATGAATCACCTATTATTTGAGAATCGAGAGTCACGGTAGTGACTGAAGCCAAGTTAGGAAAATAGCACTGCCATTACTAGCTCTGCAGGATTGAACTTGACTTGGAATCTGGGGTTTTGCCCTGACAATACCATAACGTTTGAAATCTTATTTACTTTGTGGGGTTTCTTTTGTACTAACCTACTCACTCTAACATCACATGAAACCTTTAATAGGTGTCCTACATACATGGAATTTATTGTCAGCTGCTTGAATCCTGATCTCATTCGCAATGGTGCAAATAAGAATGAAGGTGCTGCAACCAGTACCGAAAATGTCTATTTTCCTTCTGCAAAAAGCCATCATTGAATTATACAGTAATGAAATTGGGCCTGCAGGTAGATCGTTGGCATTACTTCGGGAACACATTTTGTTTGATCTTTATTGCTTTCACACATTTTTTAAAGTGTCTTTTCTACCCTCGTCATTCTCTCCCTGCTTCAGTTGCACAAATGGAAAAATATGGGAACCCTCTGGTGGCCAAAATAATATCTGTAAGTCCCACTCAGCCTTTATCACCTCTGCATAATCTAGCGATAAGATCAAGTTCTGCTGGAGTCGCTTCATTATTAATATGCTTGATAACATTCTTCCTCTCCTTCTGTCCATGTACACTTGTACATATCCTGTATGTCATTGCCTCTGTTACACAAAAGGCCCTGAATTTATCAAGGTAACTTAAACAACAAGGCTTTTATTGTGGTTGAAGGTCTGTTGGTCTTATTGCTGATCACTTGCTCAGTGACTGGGACATCTTAACACAAATAATTGACAAAGAAATTAATTAAACAGTAATCAGGACTGCCTATCACAGATTCTTCCATGCGAGCTGGTCCTGATACAAGCATGCTTTAAGATAATACTTTCTGCTTTTAAACTGATAAATTTTTTCATCATCTCCCAGAATATTCCTTTTGACTTTAAAACAATGAGAAGTGTGAGCCCCCTTGATGGCTAGAATAACACCTGGTAAATTCAAGGGTGCTAGTGAAGGGCTTGGGCTTGGGGCACTTGAGCACCAATAAATTGGCATAACCTGTCTGCCAGGTTATGGCAATGTTCTTCTGTTGTGAAGTGGCTTTTGCTCTACACAGCATTCATAGGCAATGGTGTCAGGCCTCCAGTGAAGCAGACTCAGATGTCCCCGATTCCTACTGCAGTGGTGTTTCACCTTTTATTGACTTGCCAACTTTGTTAGGTCTTCTAATGAAAAGTGTAGACTCCTCACAATTTACTTTCAAAGTGCAAGGTAAACCCATAGGTCAGTCTCATTTTGCTTAGTTACTTTTCCTGGATTCTGCAGAAGTATTTGAATTCTGCCAGAGATCTATGGACCACAGTCTGCTATGGCCCTTCAGTTTGTCAAATGGAAGAAGGTCTAGTATGAATCACCACTTTTCCATTTTGTGCCATTGTACAATCAATACACACTCATATAAATGAGGATGCAATGTCCAAGACTCCAGAGGGAGTTGGGCCCCACAGATTGCTGCATCAGAAAGTGGTTGCATCAGATTCCTGCTCTTCTTTGCTGATACTAATGTAAATTTTATTGCTATGCTGACAAACTTGGCCCACTGAAATCAAGGCTTGTGACAATTGCGACAATCAGCATTTCCTGATCAATGTGTTACTTACATCTTTATTCCTTTCTTATAGGGAAATGATTTGATTTCCATATACTAATTTAATTTAATTCTTGAAAAAAGATTTCATTCAGACAACTGTATACTACCTTATGGTCATAAAATGCATCAAGTACTTTGCATGTAAGCTGTTCACTCAGATCCCAAGCTGTTCAGGGTAAGGATCATACATCTTTGCCTTGTAATCCTCGGCAACACCTACTGTGACACAGATCATTTGTAATGCACGATTCCACATCCATTACAGTTGCTTACTTGACCTCACCCACTTGGTATCAATGAAGCAGTAAAGGGCATTCATCTGCTTCACCTGCTCTCCTTATCTATCTGAAACTTAGAAAGTCTAAATCCAAGCAAGTCACTTTTCAAACTATACAGTCAATAGAGAAAAATAGGCACCAACACAGATTTTATCACATGTCAAGCTGGATGTCTAAGATAGGTCTGATCATCCACATGTTTAAATTGCTGGCTTGTTCCCTGAAAGGTTTTCTGTGTGAGCCAGACAGCAGTCCCCTAAACAATGCTTAGGCATGTTTCTGGGGAAAGATGACCCATAAGGCAGTCCTGGGACAGGACTGCACCAGATATGATTCAGCACTGCACAGCTGTCTGCCATGGCCATGCAGTATACCTACAGCCTCTACTTCAAGCCATGAAAGCATCAGTTTGACAGGCTGCAGCACACCCCTGCATGATTTCAGGCACTTGCAGCTGAAAAACACTGTGTCCTAGGGCCATGGAGGCAGCAAACAGAGTCCAGAGGAGACCCATAGCCTATTGCATGGGCGAAGCCAGGTTTTGCTGCTTGGTTTCAAGGTCAGTCTGTTTTTTATTCAATAATCCCCTTTTTGTGTAACGTTATAAAGGCAACCAGAGTTTTGTTTTGGGTTGAAAGCAATATTTCTGTCATGTCAACTATATGGTAATTTTTACAATTGCATTTTATTTAGGAAAATACAAGGAGAGTTAAGTAAAGCCTAGGAGCAACAAGTATGCACAGTGGAGCTACATCAAGAGAACCAGTACTTTCTGTCATATGGATGTAACACCACTACTGTATCACAGACACAAACTTCTTCAAAGTTAACCTGAAGATACTGGTTTCCAAAGGAGCTATGGAGAGCCAGGTCACTCAGCCAATTCAGCCTTTGGTAGCAGATGAGGGCAGGGAAAAAAGCAGCCAAGTATTGACTGTCTCGTTAATGTGCTGCTCCTACAGTACTGGAAGAAATGCTTTGTGAACCTAACAGTACGTCTTACTGCTGCCTATCTGTACATTTGCAGTGTTGCTTTGTTCTGAAAAGTGATTGTTAAAATGGCACCTCTGCACTCCCGGATGCACGGAAATGCAGTTGTAAAAGGGTATAGCGTAGAATTTCTTCTGTCTGTTAAGTCCTAGGCACTTAGGACTGGATGTATGGCTAGTTTCTGCTCTTCCCAAGGCATCAGTTACTTCAGTGAAGTTGGATTGAGCGGGATTTCTGAATTCCTCAAGACCTGGAGTTTATAAGGTAGTTTGGTCTATAGAATCCCCTCTGCAATGGCAAGAGACATTAAGAGAACCCACCTTCGTATAAAGTCCTCAGACTGGCTAGACAGTTAGAAAAGAAAATAACCATTTACACACAAAGTGAGTACAAGCAACCTGTGGTCTTCATGACAGAGTCCATGCATAACCCTGCAGTGCCGTTTTTGCAGGTACTTCTAAGAGAAGAGTTGCATTTAAGGTCTATGTTGAGGCAGGCAGAGGGGAAATAGCTCTCATTTCTCAGCAGCCTGTAGCAAATTGATGGTGTTTTGGTTTCATGGCTTGGGGAGGAGGAGATGAAGGCAGGGAGCAGCACTCCACCAACGTGGGCTGTACTCAGACCACCTACAAGGGGTGCCTCGCTTAGTTGTCATGACTGTTATGGCAACTTAGTTCAAGAAAGCAGTGAGCACGTCAGACGCCTACAGTCCAGCCAGATTTTGGCTCCCTGTGCAGACAGGGGATACAAGCAGTCACTATGTCTCTGTTAGACTCTTGCAGTAGGAGGGCTCAATGTGCTTCTGCCTCATCTGCAGAACTATACTGCTTTTTACTCAAACGGGTTATGTAATGCTGCCAGAAACTGATTAACATCTGAATCACATTGTCCTCTGCCTGTTTGGTGGAAACAGGTTGCAGTAGTGGTGGGCTGTGTCCACAATCACTCATCTCCTTAGGGCATGGTCTTATCTACGTGCACAAAAGGCAGGAAGCCTTGACTCTGCTCAAGAAAAGCTTCTAAGATGTTTCTCTTGCAATGAGAAGTTATCCTGTCCATCCCATGCCATGGAATTGCCCTTCTGGCCCCTTGTCTCAGAGGCTTTACGCTGGCAGACTATGACATGACTCTCCACCCGTTCAACCCACATGCAGTCGGACAGCTGAAGAACTAGCGAAACTGCGCCAGCTGAAATTCGCTTTCAGTTTATTATCTATCTAGTGTCACTATAAAGGTCTGAGCTAATCTTAGCTGCATAATGGGCTGGTAGAAAGTATTCCATTTGTTATACAAATAAATATTTGCTTCAAATGTGGTTTCCCAAAGTAGGGTCACCTTGCACGCATCTGCTTCCAAAAATGCATCTGCTTTACAACAAGGTAGTAATTATCCTTTCCTCAAGGGGGTTCAGTTTGAACCTACTATGTGTACTAGACTGCTGGCGAAGTTTTTAATTTTGGTTTACGGTGTTTGTAGTTTTTGGAGGCACAGGATCAAACACTTGAAAGGCAGTGTTCATCTGATACTATGTACCAACCCCAAATACAGGTAGGGTTTGCTTGGTGGGCTTTTTTCTTCTTCAAGAACAGTTCTTTTCTCCTCTAAAGGAGAAAAACTCTTTTTTTTTTTTTTTTTCTGAAAACACCAGTCAGTTGAGAGGATAGATGCATAAAGCAAGTAACTTCATTTTACTGGTAAAATACCTTAGTGGAGTAACACAATAGCATTATCATCCTTCTTTTTTACTGGTTCTTCTTTTAATCTGTATGTCATAATAATGTCATTAGAGGGTGACTTCATCTTTTTAGCAGGCTATTTCTGCAGTACTTAATGTCTGTTTAATCTTTCATTCAGATATCTATTACCATACGTATCTATTATAAGTTGAAAAGGTTTTTAGTCTGACATAACATTGGAGGGGAAGAAATGTCAGCTTCATTAAACCTTATAGTTTTGAGACTGGAGGCAAATTACTTAATCAGCACATTTTTGAAGAAACACACTGAAAAAAAAAAAAAACTTATGAAAATAGGTAGGTTGTCTGTATTTATTTTCCCTCCTCTCTTTAATCCGCCTCCTAATGCACTTTTTCTGCTTTTCCCAAAAAGGGGCAGTGAGTGAAAATGTCTTGAATTAAGAAGTAAGGCAATGCCTGAGTCCAGTTCCTACCGGACTGAGCAGCTCAGTACTAGAGCAGGTCAGGGTTGGGTACCAGAAGTAAGAGGAGGTTGGCAAATGGCATGGTCTTTCCCTCTTACATGCCATGGCCTCATATTGAAATGCAAAATTTGGGGTGTACATTTTTAGCTATCCACTCCAAGGCAATATCATTCTGCCAAAATAATGTCATGGTGGGGGGTTGAGGCAGCAGAATGTGACTCAGAATTCTCAGAGCCTTCATAATTAATAAGGAGCTTTTCTAACTCTTGATCCATAATGTTGGTCTGACAAGTAATTCAGGTGAATTAGGGCCTGATTCAGCAAGAAACGTAAGTACTTTCACAACTTCCAGAGCACAAACCACCCGAGTGAAGCAGATAGGATGCCTATATTTATGTGGCTTGCTGAACTAGGACCGTGAGAACACAAATACAGTGATGGCTTTTCTCCCAGTGTTTGTGGCCTGTCTTCATTTGTCTGACAATTCTCGGCAGTGGCACCAAGACTGACAGTTTAGGCATCAAACAGTACAAAACTGAACTCCTTTTGAAACAGGGAACTGCAGAATGCATACAGAAAGGAAAGAGGAGGAGGGGGGTTCAGGGTGCTGAATGCTCAAAGGCTTTAACACTCACTAGCTACTAGGTCTTTAGGTTTTGCTCCTCTGAAGGATCTGGCATGCGAGGTTAGGGGTGCAGAGGCTATGCTTTAGATGTGAATGGCCACACAGACATTATGCAGACTAGAACAAGGGTGTGTTTGCGGATGCCTTGCTTTAACTCCCTGTATAACACTAGCACAGCTTTTTCATTTAGCTTTCAGAGGCATGTGCAGTTGTGTCTTGGTTGTCTTGACCAAAAGAATGATTCTGTGTGTTTTAGCTGGATCTTCTTTGCTACAAATCCATAACAGATGCCATTGGTGTTTTTGTTACTATCGCTACTTGATGGCTTTTTGCAACTGCACTTCACATTCCTGAAGCTGAAAGTTTTGTTCTCTTGGCCACCGAGAAACACTACACTCTTATTTTGGAGTCTCCCTGCATTCCAAGATAGCACCGGTAACAGAGGACACGCAAGGGTCAACAGCTCCTCGGCCAGCAGCACAACCTCATTCATTGCAGCAATGAGGTTTTCAGAGTTTGGAAATGCCCTAGAGAGCTTTTCCTTCTGTGGCCCAAAACGGCTGTCATTTGCTCTTTGTTCTCAGGCAACCCATGGGAGCAATAGACGAATATCATCAAGTATTTTGCATCCAAACTTGTCCCTTCTTACCACTGAAAACTCTCACTGAGCTCACCTGAGGTCTTGAATGCATGAAGAAGTCACACTGGGGTCCTTCAATTTTGTAATTGCTAATGATATGTTTTTGCCATTGCTAGACTAAGGAAAAGCTGGCAGCAAGATTAAGGTATGGTATGTAATGACATTTGCACAAAATTGCTCCAGAAACACCTTACCCCCTGGAAAAACTGGGAAGAAGAAGGTGAGAACTTTTAGCAGTATACACCTTATGCTGTACTCAATTCTGCCCTGGATTTTGTTTATATTACCTTGTTGAATAAAATTCACAGTTGTAACTGAGGTCTGTACTTGGCTGTGAATAATATAGACAATTGAGATTTAGGTGCAAAAGGAGAGATCAAGGTTTCTTGACAAGATATTTTATCTCCTGTAACATTTTTATCTTGTTAAGTCTGAGATGTGAAGTGCAGATAGTTGACATACACTTTGTCTGAGGAGCTGTCATCAACTTTCAGGTTTTTCTTTTTTTCCAAGTGTCAAACTTTTACAAGCAGACTGTGAAGTCAGTCTTCAGTCCCAGCATATAAACACAGCCATTTCCAACGGAGTGACCATGACAGCAGTGACAACTCTCCTTACCCACTTCCATCACTAGAAATCAAACATCCCATTTCCAAGTGACCCACTCTAGCTATATTCTGTTATTGTTTGCCTGCAGAGAAGTGGGATAGGTAATTTTTCAGTTTCTTTCCAGACCTATCACTGCATGCTTTTTTGGACCAGTAACTGTTTTGTTTTCTCTGTTAATTGTTACTTTAGGAGGAGTATGTACAGTCAGAGAGTTCTTGTGCATACTTAGTATTTTGTTACATAAAGATTAGGAATGGATGATTTAGTATCAACATTTCTTAATTTTTGTGAGTTTCCAACAAGTATTGATTTTAAACAAAGGAATAAAAGAAAACCCTTGCATTTATTTAGAACAGCAGCTCTCAGTCTATGGTAAATCTGACAACCTGATTTAACACACCAAAAGTCACCAGGTTTTATACCCATATCTGGCCTGGTTTCTACTGGAAGGTGTCCCTACAGCTGGCAGGTCTGTGCAGCAGGTCCATACAGTACTGATCCAGCATGTAGCAACAGGGGATTGATCATCTACTGTTGTAGATACACAACCTCTGTGGGCAACATAATCTAATCTACACGGTCAGTGTCCACATGCAAGGTTTTTTTCAGCCTAATTTTGGCTGTTAATGATGTGAATTTTTCATGCGGAAGCCAACATAGCTGTTCTGGAAGAACTTCATCAGCCAGGCCCAGCCTCCGTAAATCAGAGAGTGCCGAGCCCATGTTAGCTGAGCAGCTGGATGGGGAGGCAGGAGATGCCTTTGGGAGTTACTCCGTCTCTTTGCAAGGCAGCCAGAAGACTGAAAGTGAAACTCATCCGTGGGAGCCAGGCTCTTGCCATATTTTCTTTCCCATTGGCATGGCATGGGGCTAGCTGGGGGGCAAGAATGGGGTGGGATATGGTGGGCAGAGCAGTGGCAGACAGGCATTGAGTCCTCAGGAGGCAAAATGTATGAGAACATGAGGCAGAAACCTGAGGCAAACTGCCATTGTATACATCTGTAAATAGCTGACTTTTTAGCTGGGTTTTCCAAAAACCCAGTGTGCACAAGCCACGTGGGCTCTAGTGTTGGCACCAGACTAGGAGCAAGAGCCCTGATTCTGAAGCCCAGTGAGGCTCTTTGGTCCAGGGTCAGTCCCTAACCTTTGTCTCTCATTAAACTACCATTCAAGTGCTAAAAATGTTCTTCCCACTGGTTATATCATTATGAGTGTTTACCCTGCCAGTACCTGGAAAAAATTGCTCTCTGAGGTAGAGCCAAATACCATTACTAGATCTGCAAAAGATTTGACAGTGAAATTAATTAGTTAATCTTTGTAACGTGCTTTGAAGATGAACAGCTCACTATGACTTTTAGGTGATGTTATTATAGGTTAGTGAGTCACTTTGTAAATTTAAGACAGAGGGGTCTCTTTTACAGCGTCTTATAGTATGGTCTTCACCACGTCAGTGAGGCTGACCAGCCTCGTCCTGTCACCTCCTGCACCCTTCTTTCTGCCTGTGTTCATGTGCTGCCTCTAGCCCTGTGGGGGTCAGGGACTGTGCTAGGGCAGATTTGCACTGGGCAGCGAGAGCCAGTTGCTAAAATTTCCTTTCAGCAAGCTTCACTCCTTGCCATCTCTGCCCCCTTTTCATGGGAGGTTTGCCGTCCCAGCCTGTTTTGGCAGGCATCTATTTCTCTGCCTGAGCAAACCCGGACCCCAACATCCCCAATCTCCCACAGAGGGGCAGCCCAATCCATTCTGGCTCCCTGCCCCGGGCCCCACCTGGATGCTCTCTGATCTGCTTGTGGAGCTAATGGTTGGTATTAGGTCAGGGACTTTCCTTCTGCTCTGTGTTTGTGCAGAATGCATCACCCTGGTTCCCCACCAGACTCTGAGGTACGGCAGTAATACAGGCAATAAATAATAACAACCTTGAAACCTCTAGTGCAAATTACAGCCTCATGCAACACCTACGTAATTTTGTATAATATTAGCACAGTAGCTACCCTGGGAGAATTATATTCAGATAAGAGAATACACAATAATAATCCTTCCATCTGAAATCAAATAGAATTGTCTAAATGCCTAGAGCTCCTTTCCTGCTACTGTGTTTTTTAAAGAAAAGAAGGAACACAGAAAGGAAGCAAGCATGGGAGATAAATAACCAAAGACAAAAGGATTCAAAAAATAAATATTAAAGCATAATAATGATGTAATTTCTCTTCTATAATATACAAAAATTCTTCTTATGTCTGGGCCCTTCTTGCATCTAGCACTCCATTATTACACTGGAGGAGATGAGCCCTCTCCCAGTGTTTATAATCTGAGGTTCCAATCTTGCAAACATTTACATGCATGGTTAACTTTATGCACACAATTAGTGCAATTGAAGTCATGCCACTTGCAAGACAAGATGCAACAAGTGAGTGTATCAAACGCTAGGTGGGAAGAGGGCGGCAGACAGATGAAGGGTAGTAATGATAAGATCATGTGGTTACCTGGGCTAACTCTGCACGCTCAATGACTCCAAATGCCTTTTTTATTTTTGAATCATCACTTTAAAAGAGTTCCCTGTCACTCTATAACTGCTTTTTGTGACTCAGAAAATGCTGGGCTTACTCATATTGGTATAGTATGTTATTAGTGGACTTTTTCATTTTCTCTTCATAGAAACGCTATCTCTCCACCACTAACTAACACCACTTTAAAAATAATAAGAAAAAATGACCCCAAGCCTTTCTCATTTACTCTACTGCTTTCCTTCTCTCTGTTTGTGCATTAACATCCCCCTCTGGATACCTTCTCCAAATGAGCATCTTCTAGTTTATTGAGGCTTTTCTTATCTTCCTTGCAGCTGTCCAAGAGTCAGGATCTGAGGAACAGGAAGGCAGACATTTTGTTGACCAAATATAGCAGATACCCCATACTTTCAGAGCTCTGGGGTTGTGAACCACATGGGGCTGCTCTTGTCATCACCCTGGCCTTGACCAATCCCTCCCAGCTCTTACCAAGGCATGCAACATGGGGAAGCAGACCATGAAGTCTGGCAGAGCCAAAATTACTGGGGCATCTGGACCAACCAGGAAGGGCAAAATAGTATTTTTCAAGGACCACTTGTTCTCACATTTCCTAGCTCTTTGAGAAGTCTGGACAACTCCTTCAATAGCTGAATCTCTCTTTCTTCTAAAAAGGCTGTTTCTAAATAGAACTGTAATGGGAGGCTTCACAAAGTCAGATTTAGGAGGTCACCCTATGGCACTCCACACATAGATGGCTGCTGGATACTTCAGACATGTTTGTGGAACAGGGAAGCTGTTCAAAGTTGGATGGACTGGGGAAGACAATTTGGTTTATACGTAACATTGTTATCACATAAGTTAGAATAATTATCACATTTGTGTTGTATTTTCATGATATTTGCTTCACTTAAATTGTTGTTATAAAATAATTTTATGAGTTATGTTGCTATACTCTGCGGCAATGTAAGGGAGTTTTCTGAACTCAATGGTGAGGCCATGTGATTTAATTGCCACACTATTTGTTAATTAGTCTGGGTGAAAATGCCAGCACCTGAGTGTGTTTGGAGAGTGGGCGGTGGGAATGTAGCTTTGTGTGAAGTAGTTCCAAATGCCAGAGAGCTCGAATTTGTGGTTCTGATTTCTTGATGTTCTGATTTCTTTAGCTTTACCAGCCAAATAGCTGGTGTTTAAAACTTTCATAGGCAGAACTTTTCTTGTGTATCTCATGCATCTGAGCAAAGGAATGTTGATCTGATTCATCACTGGATCACATCTTGCATAGTGCAAGTGGTTTTGGATCACTGTCTCACTAGTGGCAGTATTTTGTGCCACATTGCAAGGGCTTAGACGACTAAACAGAGGGGCACCACCGGTACCCACAGTGTCTGGCTGCTGTAGCTGTAGAGCAATTTGCTTGATTTCCAATATAGACTTGAGATCATATAGTCTTGGGATAATTTTTACAGATCAGATATAAAAATTTTCATATAGTCTGGGTTGTGCAGGAGCATCTTGTCAAGATAAATGTATCAGACAGCAAAGATAGTGTCACTCATGCACAGTTTGTTTTAGATATGGGTAATGATGTATCATAAAACTGGCTTTTTAAGAGACATCAAGCACAGTCAATGAAGCTTCTGATGGGGCCCAGGGGGCTAGGTCATTTCCCAGTTGTTGTTCTGGTTGTAAGGAGCAGCAACCACAAGGTTGTCAGTCTTCTCACTGTTAATATGCCCAGGCCTCAAGCTGCAATTTATGTTTTACATTATGTGTGTTATTTCTGGGCTAACAAGTTTAGAGTTCAAACATCAGATGAGTTTTGTATTTCATGGAGCAGTAGGGAAATGTCATGCTCTCATGTTCTTTCTGATGGTACAAAGTAGACTACGGCAATCTGGGAGCTGGCAGAATCACCCACAGCTTTTAAACAGCACGGATGAGAAAGCAGCCATGCTTCTGCCATGTTTTGGAAATAAAGGATAAAATGCTCCCTGCATAATTCCTGTTTTGATGACTTCAAGGCTTAAGGAAGACAAATCGATCTAGAAGGGATCCCTTTGCTGCATCACAACACATGAAGCAACAGCTTGGCAGAAAAATATCAAGAGAAAGGAAGTAACTAATGCAGTGCTGGACTGAGTACTCCTTTGGAGCAGTCTGAGGGTGCAGGAGAGATCTATTGGCTCAGTGGAAGATGAGCAAAAAGTCCTACTTGTCAGCAGTCCCTGTCTACCTGAAATCCAAACTGGTTACACACATATTAATCACACAGGGAATGCACAGGATTAGTTGGCTCTGGTTTAGTTTTCCTGAGTTACTATTTTCAGCCCAACAACCCACCATAAAGGTGTGTCAGAAGGACATGGAGAAAAAAAAAAATCTCTCTCTAACATGCACTCATAATGGCAAGGAATGGTCTTCCTTTTAGCAAAGGGTAAAGCCTTGTTCTAGTTATCATCTTCTGCTATATTGACCACTAATTGCAACAGTAAAGATGACATAAAAAGGAGACACTTGCATGCAGTAGAAGGTGGGAAAACTGCCGAGTTTTGCACTACCCTAAAGGTAATTATTTCACTGTCATTTCAGAGCAGAGTCTGGTTATATGATAGGGAAAGAGCAAGTCACCTGTGCTTAGTATCTAAGTTCACATTCATTTAAACACAGTGCATCAAATTGTGCCCTCGTTTATATGTACACTGCCCCACAGTGATTATGGAAGAGGAACTGAGTGGAGAATTTGATCTAGTGTGATTTCAAAAATAGCACTATGAAGTAAAGTTGGTATAAATGTGGAGGAAGTAAACCCACAGAAGAACATAACCAAGGGTGTAAAACAGCAAATTTGGGTGATGATGCTATCGATAAAAACTCAGCACCTGGACGGGGTCCCTGCTCAGACAGCAAACTCTCCCGAACATGCTCCAGTCCATCATGCATATGCAAAGCCACCAGTAGCAAGGAAAGGCAGGATGCTCCTGGATATTGGGAGCCTTCATGGTTTAAGCAGACCTCTAGCTAAGGAGCGGACAAGGAGGAAAGTGAACAGGCCATTTAATCACCCTACAGATAAGAAAATTGTGGCTCAAATTCAGAAGCGTAAGGTAAAAATTCACTACACACTTGAAACTAAAACTGTTTTATTTCAGGCAAGCTGGCAGAGTGTTTCAGCAGCTTCCTGTGGCTTAGCTGCTATGACACAGTAGGAATAACCTTTCTTCTGTCTGGGTCTTAGGAAGTATTATGTTTCATCCTTGCTGAGCGACCTGCGTTTCACAGGTCAGATGTAAAAATCATCCAAGACTCAATTCTCTCACCCCTCAGCATGCGGAGGTTCAGTAGAAAGAGAGGCTGGTGCAGGATGAACCTGGTACTCGGTACTTACTCACCTTTCCTTTTTCATAGTGTTGTCCATGCCCCCATGAGCCTAATCGGGGCCAAGATGAAAGCCAGATCCAATACCTTCAGAAAGGAGAGCTCTTCCCTTCCCTTGGGGTCAAAGTAAGTGGTTCTCCCTTGACCTCCCATGTACCCACCAGTACCTAGAAAAATGCAGACCCTTCTATTAACTAAATGGCTGTGAAGAATCATTCCTATCAGAACCTCAGCATAACATTTTTCTGTTTGTGTGTGGTACTCTGAGGTGCTTCCATCTGGGCCTCATGTAAAACAAAGTAATTGAACTGTCATTCTGGGCTGACTGGGAGAGTTTGAGTGACATACCCAATACCACGAGTCCTAGAGCCTCGCAAGGTGTCAGGGTGCTGGAGTCCAATTTAGGCACTTGAATACAATGGCAAGTGATGGTGCTTGGTAGACTACTTCTTATGGGTACTGTGCTCATGTAATAAAAGCTGATATGGTGTGCTACATCATTTCCAATCTGAAAATCCTCTGATGGTGGAATATTTATTTTCCAATCTTTCCTTATTCCCAGGTGCATAGTTAGTTTAGAGCCATAATAAGATGGTTGCTTATACATAATTGTAATGTGTAAAGTCTGTATTTTTTTTAAAAAAAACTTTTAAATAAGTTGAAGAATAGCAGCAGAACATTCAGGCAATTTTCCCTATTGCCCTGAAATCCAGCAACCATGAGAACATGGGTTAGAAGTTGGTCATTTCCTATTCTGCTATCAGCGTAAAATCACTGAGAGGGAACTTTACTGGTTTTTAGGTTCATGACTTGTCCTTACAGACACGTATCATGAACCACATGGTTGCACATACTCTTACTAACTATGCAACAGCTTTAACACAGAGCTCACATTGTGTTTTTTCCTTAATGTAACTCACAAATGGCCTAGGAAATTGTAGCTGTAATTCTGCAGACACTGAAATGTGGGGAAAATGAATTCATTTAACTGAAGCTTCAGAAGAAAACTGTGGCAGAATTGGGAGCTTTTACCAGCACCCCTTCTGGCATTTGGGTAAAACATCTCAACATTTTAATATTAAAATTACTTTACATTTGGATTTTTTGATGTTGTTGTTGGTAACATCTAAAGGTCAGAGAGAATAAAAATAAATATTTTAATTTCGTTAAAACATTTCAAATGATCTGATCAGGTTTTTCTTACTGAGAAAGGGGATATCTTTCAAAAACCCCAAATTCATTTCAAACAGAACTGTCACCCTCAACCTGCACAAGTTTTTATCCTCCCAGTGCCTCTGGGATGTAGGTGTAGTTTTCAATTGATTACCTTTCCTGTTTTTCTCTGGAGATTTGGGGTCAGATTTCACACAGAATCATGTAGATAGGTGTTCGCAGGACTTCTTTAAAGACTCCTGAGGTGCCTCGGTTCTGATGAGCTGTTTTGGGAGTTGGGTGTTTAGAAACCACTGGAAATCCCTCTCCATGTTTACACTGCAAGAACCTCGAGACATTTAAAAATCTGCCTTTAAGGATGGGACTCATCCCGTCTAACACCAGGCACCAAAAAGACGTGCCTAACCTCAGCTAAGCTCTCTCGTGTTGTCCCCGTCAGAGGGCAGGGCAACCAACCCATACAGGACACCCACCTCCGGACATGACCACTTGCTTCGTGGAGGTTTCTGACTCTTCCCACTGACCCGAGGGGCAGCTTAGATCCATGGCTTAGATGAGATTCTTAACTTTTCAAGACCTAAATTATGGGAGATTAATCCAACAATAGGATGAGGTATGGTACAAGAATTATCTGGACAATGCTGTTACAGGCACTGCTGGTGTCTATATTTTAGGCACCTATTAAATTCAAAGCTTAGAGCGCTAGGAGCCAAATTCACTGACTTTTTTTCTTCTCCATGACCTTGATTCAGCTGAAACCTGTGGAAGAGAGAGTGCTAAAACCAAAAACTCCTAGACAAGGCAAGCTCCTAGATGGTGAAAGCTTTGAAGAAGATCACTATGGGAGCTTCAGGCAGGTGAGCAAGTCACAAGGTAGCTTTAGTGTATAAAATTACTCTGGATCTCTTGAATTAAGTTGAACTCGTGTCCTTTTTATATCAGCATAGGGCTCCATAGGCCCACGGCTACACTTATGCTTTTCCAATACGAGCATTTTTCTGAATGCAAAAGCTCCATCTGACCAAGAGTTTATAGTTCTTATTTGTAAAGCTTTATGAGATCCCTGGGTTAAATGCAGTGCGTAAATGCAAACAGCACTATTTAAGCTTCTACACTACTAAAAGCGGAACTTCAATGGTATCCAAATATAGGTTTGATAATTATTTGATATCATGGATCAGTTAACAATTGTCTCGAGAGTAGTCAACAGCCTAAATTTGTTACACCCCGGTCTGTACGTTTGGGGCTAGCTCTCCTCCTCACCTTTCCTGGAATGCCAGCTATGATGAGCAAGCTATTTTCAGTTTCTCATTAGGAAGCTGCCTTTGGACCAGTTCCTTCATTAGTTAGCATTTTGCCTTGGTAACAAATATAGGATCTGGCCCTAGGAAACCTGTTTTCTTGGCACCTTGAGCCAATTCATTATTAGTGTAGTTACTTCTAATCATCTGCTATGTGCTGTGTGCTGTGGCCTGTATGTATCCTCTATGAAGATGGAGCTGTTGTGACACTTGTCTCATGAAAGAGCCTCTCCAGCTCTTCACTTTGAAGGTCCACTGAAAGGTGTGTCTATGATGACACATCTGTTCTGTTTTGTTTTTTTCTTTCCCGTATAAAAAAGTACCGTGATAAGTTCTTGTCGCTGTGCCAGGACGTCACTCGATACATGTAGAGGAGAAACAGTTTAAAGCTACTTGACTAACAGCTTCCTCTGTCAAATATGACATTAGAGTTATGATTGTCTCTTTTTTATCTCTTCACTTTGATGACAGGCTTATCTGAGGTAGCGAGACAAAGAGCAGAGTTGATTCAGCCTACCATGCTGTGCAGGTGAGAGTTTTGAGATCAAGTACAGCTGTTCGAAGGGCAAGTCCTAGTGCTGAATGACAGCTGCTTTCATCAGGAGCATGGCTTGTTTTTCCTTTCTTTCTTTCTTTCTTTTTTTTTTTTTTTTTTTTTTTAAATCCCAAGAAATTTGACTGAGGCTTAAGGAATGTACAAGCTTAAATATCAAAATGTGACTGCTTTTGTAATAATATCAGTCTGAGCTACTGGCTCCTTTTGATATTCTTAGATCGGATCAGATGCTTCTTTTAGGAAATTAAATGTGTTATTGCTGATTCTGGTCAGAAGGTGTGAATCTGTTTACTGAATCCATGTGTGTGGATCTGACAGTGCAGCATATCACACCCGCTGTAATACTGCACAGAATATTAACATTTCTGGTTTATTGCTAGAAAAGAGCTGCAGATTGTTCAGTGCTGCACTTATCAATCAGTGTTTGCCAAGATTGTGCTTTTCACCATTTTTTTTGCAGAGCAGAGCGATATTTCTTCCTTCTCTCCTTCCCTTCCCCCATCATTCACTGCCTCTCCACCTCACCTCTCAAAAACAATTGTTAGTGATTTGATAAGTCCATTAGCCCACTCTTCAAAAGCCCTTGGATAGTGCATGTTATTAGGGCATTTTAAGTGTGGCTATTTTGAATTTCCCAGAATACTCACATATGCAGATATACAATGAGGTTTTGCAAAAAAGTGCTCAGCCTTTACTGCATGAACAAAATCTCCCATGTAAGCAAGCAAAGAGGTATGTGCTTATCCAAGCAGTTATCTATGCCTGCAGGTATTTGAAGTGTGTGAAGGAGTGCAGGGTTTGTACATGCACTGGTTGGACTATACATACATGTTATTAAAAGCTAAATGTATTTAGGCTCTGTCTCACTCTTACTCTCACTCTGCCTATCTAGGAGAGGATATATTTATTTTTAAACCTCAGGTCTTGTATTCCCTGAACAGAACAATCTGACTTCTTTATCTCTTTATTTTTTTCCCTTGTTGTCTGTTATGTCACAAATAAGATATCTTCCAGAAATGACCACATATGACCACATTCCTGCTTTTTACTATTTCCTCTTACTTTTCCTCTAAGAAAATATTAGGCAACCTAACTTCCTGGAGATGAGGGATCCTGGACATGTGCTGTTGGAAAGTATTGAGGATGAAGATACTATTTTTTCTGTATAATAAACTTTTCAGCTGGGTCTTTGAAGTTTTCCAGTTTGGTTTTCCCACTAGCAGAAGACACTGCTTTTTCTGCCATGAAGCACATAAGAGTACAGGAGTTTATCTTAAGTGAAAACAAACATTGATCTTGGCCAGGAAAGGCACTGGAAATAAGGAAGTGATTTGTAGCCATTATAGGATATTCAAGTATATGATATTTTTGAATCTGTTGATTGATATTCACTGAAACCTAGAGAGAGTAGGTTCTATTAATATCAAATCTATCTATTAATATCTATTAATATCAAAAGAGAACTAAAAAAAAATCGTGTGAAGAAGCCCAGTAAAGTCAGGGAACTTGAACATATTGTAGCAATGTCTAATATTTATACATATACCCACTGAACAAGAAGGAAAGAGAAACACTGGTAATTCTCTGCCTCCACATATACATTATAACATTATAATATAAGTGATTATATTATAACAAACCTAAGGACTGATACACCTGAGGAAGACAGCTCTAGCTGTGAAATTGTTTGTGTTAGGAATATGCTCATACCCAGATTCTACCCTTCAAATCATGTAAATCTTATCCCTATACTCCGCAGGTTCCTGTTCTTAATTTGAAGGCCGCTAGTGCCTTGCACCATAACTTCTACCTCAAGCAAGGCGACCAAATGCAAAGGGATACAAGAAAAGAGAAGCATTTGTCTCATTTTAAAACTCCTGGGAGCAAGCATATCTAGCTAATTTAATTTTATTTTAAATGTGAACCCAAGAGAGCATCCACCATGTAGCACTACTGCAGCAAGGCAGATTTGCAAGGTGGTTAGGTGTCTAGAGCTGCAGACAACCAGCTCTGTACCATTTAAGTTCTATTGCAATTTGAGGTATTGGGTACCTAGACACTTTTAGAAATCTCACTATGCCTCTATTTGACTCTCTAGATATTTAAATATCTTCAAAAATCTGGCCTCTTCTCTCCTCTTTTAACAGAGACTTCCACAATGAGATCCTTTCATTATTAGAGCCGGAGTGGTAGCTAATTGCTACTGAGGAGCTTTTCAGCATGGCCAAAACCAACAATAACAAGTAATAAAAATCTAATAATCCGAGCGATCGACTGTGTATTGAATAATTCTGCTGAGAGCGCAGTGCAAATAGCACAATTCTGGGCATACTAAAGACAGTGAAAGATTAAAAACCCAAATGAACACAGAAAATATCTGTCACGTCAGATACATCAACTCTGTCAGTCCAATACATACACTTAATTAAAATGGTTCAACCATCTGTCCAAGAGGGTGCATGGGAAAACTTTAATTGATCGTCTCAGTTTTTCTGAGTGATAAGGAAATAGGGCTAAAGCTAGCTCTCCTGGAATGGATTTAAGAGTTATAAAACTGACAGTTGGGGAATTTTTTGCCTTAGCAATTTTAAGCCTCACTCATTTCTCCCCAAAACTTTGATAGAATTGGGCAATTCAGGAACACAGGGGCAGCTTAAGCACTGAGAAGGCAGGTAAACCGCGTCCCTCTGTGAAAGCCAAGCCTTGTGCCCAGGGGACTATTTGCTGTGAAGAAGGGTAGGTGTTTCCCTGCCACAGCCCTCCCTGGAGGATACAGCAGAGGAGCAAAGGCAGCTTTCATTTTCCGCTGGGGCTCTCCAGGAGCTCAGTGAACAGAAACAGCTGAGGGTAGACACAGAAACCCTCACTGCCTCTTATTCGCCTCACCCACTTCTTGATCCGGTCTTTCCTCTGCGCCACAAAGGGATGCAAAATCAGAGTTTTATTCACCTGTGTATATTCACCTCACCTAGAGGTGTGCCTAACTTTGAGGCTCCTGGGGCGAGATTCTGCTCATCTAATTGTAGCTTTTTAAAAGGTGTCCAGTCTAAGCTGGTCATCAGTGAGAGAAAGGCCCCTCTAAAAGGTGTTTCAAACTGCTTTCTGCAGGTCTCTGTACCTGTAAAGCCAGTGGGAAGAGGCTGGTGCCTCTGAAGGCCTCCAAAGAGACATCAATTCCATGTAAGTTTTTTTCCCTAAAAAAGAGTTGTAATCATCCCCTGAAGGCAAGAGGCCTTCATCCATACTATGAGTTTCGTGGTTGCTGCTTTCCCCACCCCAGACTCTTCCTCCTTGATTTTTCCCAAATTCAGTCACGAGATCATTATGTAAGATGGGTTGGTTATTCTTCTCCTTTGCAACCTCCATTGCCCTCTGACATTTACCTCCAGAAGATCAGGTTCTTTTAGCAGCCATTGTCCTGGAAATGTCCTAAAGGACCAGCTCCAGGGGCAAAGGATTATAGATTATTCACATGGAAAACATCTGCATGAGAAAAAATAACAGTGACTCTTCTCCCTCTTGCTTCTAGGAGAACATTTTCCAGGTAACCTTGGTCTCTCTGGATGATACTGTATTGTCACCCACTGGCCTCTGAAATAACAAGTTCCGCTCATGAGGGTGAAGAAGAGCCTCCATAGAGAGATCACTGAAGCAGCGATAACAGAGAGTAGGAGAAATCCCATTTGTAATCACCCCCTTAGGCCTTCAAAACCAGGATGGTGAGAGCTCAAACCCTTATCCAGGGCCCTCTCACCAGCCTCTGTGCTGTTATCATGGCTGCCTACTCTCACCAAGACACACTGGCTCCAGCGGTATTTTATATTCCTTGTTGTGGGAAGAGGCTTATGCCTACCCATTCCTTCACTAACAGCTATAGGAGACGGCTGAGCCAGTTGAGCAGTGGTTGGAGCAAAATGATTACTCCTTCAGCCCGCTCAGTAGCCTCAGGAAATAGCACAGTTGGGGCACACCCTGCTCAAGCAGCAGGGTGGGTGGGAATTGAGCTTAAGAAGTCTGTCTCTATCCCTTCAGACCACTAGCAATCTTCCAGTCCGTTCAGGTGTATGCAAAATGGACAGACTTTTTTTTTGTACATGTCTAGGAACTGGCAGAAGCCACAGCAGTTGGTTGGCGTGTGCATGCGTCGGTGTGATGGTGGGAGACGTATGTGATTGGATTTCTATGGGGAGCTTCTGCACATTAAAATACTTACCAACACTTCTTTAAGTGTCCTGGGAACTCAGCTTTGCCTGTGGTTGTTGGTTCAGGTTTTCAGGTCCATGAAGAGGTTTTTAAATATTGGTATGTGTGCACAGAAAGTTCAGGGACTTTCTGTTGCCAGGTGAATGGCCACATGCTGAAAATGACCAGTGAGCAGAGGTTGTTCTATGTTATGAGGTAGAGGAATATTTTTCACAAGCTTGTCCTAGTTTGCAAAATTGTTGTATGGGGACTGTCTTCAGCCAGCATATTTTGGTGCAAGCTTCACGTGTAAGGCCTAGAGTAATAGCTGTCACATGGAACCTTTAGGGAAAGTAAGGAAGGAAGGGGTATGAACTGAGAGGTTATGCTGGGCTTGCTTCTCAGCTGTTCCAGGTAATACCTTGTGATACTATTTACTTGCCCTTGGTCCTGTCTCCAGCCTTCCCAACCGTTCTCCCTTCTCCCACCATCTACCAATGTTCCTCCTTTCTCCCATACTGAGATCCCTGCCCTGAGTGCAGAACTCTGCCCCATCCCTCATCCTAGAATCAATCATAGAATGTCTTGGGTTGGAAGGGACCTTAAAGATCATCTGGTTCCAACCTCCCGTGCCGTAGGCAGGGATGACACCCACTAGACCAGGCTGCCCAGGGCCTCGTCCAACCTGGTCCAACACCTCCAGGGATGGGGCATCCACAGCTTTTCTGGGCAACCTGTTCCAGTGCCTCACCATCCTCTGAGTGAAGAATTTCCTCCTAACATCTAACCTAAATCTCCGCTCTTTTAGTTTAAAACCTTTCCCCCTTGTCGTATCATTATCTGCCCAAGTAAAAAAGTTGTTCTCCATCTTTTTATAAGCCCCCTTTAAGTAATGAAAGGCTGCAATGATGTCTTCCCGGAGCCTTCTCTTCTCCATGCTGAACAACCCCAGCTCTCTCAGTCTTTCTTCATAGGAGAGGTGCTCCAGCCCTCTCATCATCTTAGTGGCCCTCCTCTAGACTTGCTCTAACAGATCCACATCCTTCTTGTGCTGCGGGCCCCAGACCTGGATGCAGCACTCCAGGTGGGGCCTCACAAGGGCAGAGCAGAGGGGGACAATTGACATGCTGCCCACACTTCTGTTGATGCAGCCCAAGGTGCAGTTGGCCTAGGCTACAAGTGCACACTGCTGGCTCATGTTGAGCTTTTCGTCCACCAGAAACCCAAGTCCCTCTCTGCAGAGCTGCTTTCATGAGTTTTCCCAGTCTTTCCATGTCTGGGATTGCCCCGACCCAGGTGCAGCATCTTGCACTTGACCTTGTTGAACCTCATGAGGTTCGCGTGGGCCCACTTCCTGAGCTTGTCCAGGTCCCTCTGGATGGCATCCCTTCCTTCTGTTGTGTCTACTGCACCACTCGTGACCAAACCATTCCTAGTGTTGCCAAATGAGGCCAAAGCCATGAGTGTATCTTTCACCATTGCCAATGCCTTGTATCTTACCATCCACTCTACATCATTTTCATCTAAGACTCCATGAACAAACTCCACCGTTGTCCTGTCCACAGTCTCTCTCTGCTTGTGCTATTCACTGAACCAAAGAACAATATGTGCATACATTTGGAGAGCAGCTGGAGGTGTAGATTAGACATTTTGTCCATGTTTGACAATGGACATCTATCACTTATAGCATCAGACCCTGTGAGTCTTGCACTGTCCCACCAGCTCTCAGTGACAGTCCAATTTCTTGTGAAAGGTTTTTTCCTTGATGGCCTTTTCACAGTGTGGTCACTCTATCTATATGGGCTCATTGAAGCAAAACCTTATCTTCTAGCCACATTGAGCTTGATGTATTATTATCCTAAACTAATTTTCTCATTTAATTTCAGGAATATAGTCAGTTGTATGATTTGTTCCATTGACAGTAGCTACTGCTTGCTGTAAATTATACTGTACAGTTATTATATTGCACTTTTTTGACAATAAACAGATTGCTACCACCCTGATTTTCTGGTGGACTGGTTTAGTAGTTAAGCTCTTTGGGTAAGCTGGGGGGAGTTTACAAGAAGACATATCATCCTTAATATTTAAAATACACTTTAAGATGAATGACTAATTGTGTGGGAATAATGTCATCTGTATGTTTGCATTGTAGTTCTATGATCAAAGACAGACTTCTAAGATATAATCTAAGCTCACTTAAATCCTAATGAGAAATTACTTGGGAATGTTGGTATTTCAACAATCCACAAGAGTAGCTGAGCTCAATTATCCCAATGTCATAAGGGATTTGTTTGGATAATTGTGAGTTCTGACCATTGAGACAATGTTCATTGTAACTAATAGACACGCAGGGATAAATCTCTATTTTGAGGAAGAGGGAATTGTAGCTAGCTATGTCTTTGGATAATCAAGTTGCACTGTAAAGCCAGTTTGGATTCACATGGATCCTTGTGGTTAATAAATAAGTAACAAGGCAGGCCTGGAACTCTTCAGAAGGATTCATCAATTGGTTCATAAACACGATCAAGTTAGTACAGAGATAAATGACTCCACCTGTTACCCAGCCCTGCAAAATTTATCAACTCAAGATTAAAATCTCTTTGCCTATCCTTATGATGAAGTTCATAATTATGAAAAAATGTATCATATATTACTCGCAAGTCAAAACAAATACTATTCCTTAGATTAGTGGACCAGCACAATTACACAAGTCTGTCTAATACTTTCTCCCTGAATTAATTAACAGGGTGCGAAAATGTACTAAATTCTTTGTAAGGGTGAAGTCTTTCTACACTTGCTAGAGACATTGTTATCTTTCTGGGTCTCTCTGAGCCAACGAAGGTATTGGGGCCAGCTGGACAAGATTCACTCCATGCTCATATGGTTTCAGAGTCATCACACGATAATAGAAAGCATGAAGATGGGAGCAGAGATATGGCCAAAGAGCTTACTGTTTCTATCTGAAGACTGTGAAAATAGGTCAAGTAGGTTTGTTTGTCTGTTAATGAACTCTGTAAGAGTTTTCCCATTTCCCATTTTCCCATTACTTCTTTTAGCACCTAAATGTCATCTGACTTGCTGAGAGAATAAAGCAAGGGCTGAAATCTTTAAAAAGATGCGTGATTGTGCAAAATAATGCAATTTTCAAGAGCACCTTATGTTCACAGCTCTCACTGAATGTTAGTGAAAGATGTGTTCACAATTCACCTCAACATTTCTGAAAACTCCACTTTAAATTACAAAGATTTAAACATCCTTTACTACTGCTAGCAAGCCAACACGGAGAGCAAAACAAATCACAGAAAAATGAAAAACAACTTTCTGTCACTTTATAAACCCACTTCATGTGCGTGTCTTGGGTATCGCATGAACTTCTGCTTGCTCTCTCTCTGAAGTAATAAGAAGAGCAATAAGAGTAACTGGAGGAACAAAACAGGTTGCATACAAGCAGAGACTGAATAGACAAGATTTCTTTAATTTGGACAAGAGAAGATAAAGAAAGGATATGATAAGAGATCTAAACATCCATGAATGCTGTGAAGAACATAAAGAGGAAATGATGATTCACAACTTTCATAATGGCAGCAGGTTCAAAACTAAAGTAAGAAGAATTTTTTTGCACAGTGGAAAAGTACTAACCTGTTGCTACAGGATGTGGCAGAGCGTGGAAGTACAGTGGGTTCAAAATGGCTAGAAAAATTCTGAATTAGACCAAATGGAGAGTCGTGGCTATTAAAAATGATGATCCATGTGCAAATATATTTAATGGAGACCTTTATCTACTGATTGCCAGAAAATGGAGATCAGATGACATGGCAGCATTATGTTATACTTTGTTTCTGAAACACGTTTTGAATATCCACTCCTGAACACTGCTGGAGGCAGCAGGATACCTTTCTGACCCCCTGGCTATGCCTACGCTGGTAAACTAGGCAGGCCAGGATACAGGAAAGAAGACTGTTAATTTTTCAGTTCACTTCCTGGCATGGGTCTGACCTGTGTCAACTGCGAGAAAATTTTCTCACCAAGAAAATCCACAGGGATAGTTTGGTTTGTACAGACTGACAATTATTCTCAGTGGGCAGTTTCACGTTGCCCTCTGTTTTGGAGGTAAGACTCTGCTTTCATGAAAAGCAAACAGGGGAGTGCTAGTTGACCTCAAGGCCCAGAAATGGTCCCTATCTGGCTCAATTTGCTAGTGTAAGTGTAGCCACAGTGGCTGTTCTTACATCCCTACATGACTATCCACGACAGGAGATCCAGTAAAACAGCATGAAGAAAGACTCTGAAGGCTTCTTTCAGAAGCATGAATTTCAATGGAAAGTAGAAGAAGTGACCAAAATGTGAGTCCGGGAATTTTAATCTATAGACAGGTGGTCTCAAAATCTCTAAGAAATGACCAGCTTTCAGCAGATAAAATCAATGAAATGTGAATGACTCTTCTTCTTCATGGAGAAGAAGGCAGCAAAGGGCTATTTAGAACTTGCACCATGTTCTTCATGAACGGTAGGAAATTAAGATGAGTCCTCAACACATCTTCTAAGTTCTTACTTGAATCAGTTTGAAATCACAATTAAAATCAGATTCATAGTTTTGGGCCCCTCAGTACAGGAAGGACATCAAGGTGCTGGAGCGGGTCCAAAGAAGGGCAACGAAGCTGGTGAGGGGTCTGGAGAACAGAGGCTGAGGGAGCTGGGGTTGTTCAACCTGGAGAAGAGGAGGCTCAGGGGTGACCTTATCGCTCTCTACAGGTACCTTAAAGGAGGCTGTAGCGAGGTGGGAATTGGTCTATTCTCCTGCGTGTCTGGTGATAGGACAAGGGGGAATGGGCTAAAGTTGCGCCATGGGAGGTTTAGGTTGGATATTAGGAAAAATTTCTTTACTGAAAGGGTTGTTAGGCATTGGAACAGGCTGCCCAGAGAGGTGGTTGAGTCACCATCCCTGGAGGTATTTAAAAGACGTTTAGATGTAGAGCTTAGTGACATGGTTTAGTGGAGGGCTTGTTAGTGTTAGGTCATAGGTTGGACTAGGTGATCTTGAAGGTCTCTTCCAACCTAAATGATTCTGTGATCTGGCTCCCTGGTATACAGTTCAGAAGTTAACAGAGACAATAGATGACACAATATCTATGCCACCCTTGGAATTAACTTGGAATCTGATTTGTGTTATGTACCACTATACTATTAAGAATATGGGCAGATGTGTTACACAGGACTTGTTCCTACTTGATTGATCTTGTTTCTATACTATTTTGGAAGCTAAGTACTTTAACCTTTATCCCATTGCTGCTTGGTGTGATGTAACATTAGAGCTCCTAAGTGCATTTCTTGTTAGAAGCATCTTAAATCATGCACGACTTAATTGAGTTATTAAAAAATAAAGTTTCCTCTGTTGCTTAGTCTATTTTCCATGCTCGATGACTGAGGCCCACTGGTAGGAGTCAATCATATTAATCAGCAATTGGCTTGTTGCCTTGGTTTGCCTCAGGGAACCACAGCCCACCTTCTCTGGGTGTGCTTCTGGGGGGGTCTGGTCAGCCAGGCTCAATCACAGCAACAGGCTGGAGGCATCATTTGAATTGCTAGGGCCATTTCTGGGACTCTCCCCACTACAACATTACTTACCAACTCACAAAGATGAAATTTGGCAAGAAAGAGGGGAATCACTGGGAATTCATGATGTCACGGTCAAAAAGAAATCCTATTTTGTCTCCTTAGTCTGTGTGAAGCAAGCATTCTCCTGTCAGTGGGCTCTGCCATTTGACCAACTTTTTGTCCTTTGATTTTCAGATGGCTTTTCTTATAAGTTGACCACCATAGATCATGTTCTGCAACATCTCATTCATTCTTTACGAAGGGCCATGAAGAGATATATTCAAATCGTATGCAATGGCACTTTGGATTGGAATTGGTACCTTCAGTGTCATCCAAGTTCGAGAGACTGATGAGGCAGACTGCCTTGCAAATCTGCCAGAGCTGGGACCCTTGTCCAGTAAACTCTGAGAGACAGACACAACTTCTGACTTACGTATTTAGCCTAGGTGGTCTGGTCACAACCTGTATTTCTGTCTGGGACCTGAATAGGGCATGATAGCTCCTTTTCATTTTATGATAAATGGTGGATCTTAACTCTCTGGCTTGCATTCAAAATAATGCTCTATATGTCAGATTTGCCCTTTTTCTGTTCTAGTCCATTAGGTCATAGTGGAGGATATGCATCACCCTGGAGATGGCATCATTAGTTTCCACTCTGGGGTCCGTAAGAGGCTCATCAGCAGAAGGCACCAGATACTATTAAGCCTTCAGTTGTCATGGCTACCTTCCTTCCACCTCACTCGTAGAATTGTCTTGGGAGCTTTAATGGAGAAGACACTGGAAATCTTGCATCACTGCAACTTCTTTTTAACAGACTGTGAGATCCCTGGGATTCTGCACCTTCCCTAGGAGGGAATTTCATCCTCAGGTTCCCATCGGTCACTCTACAACAGGAAGCAAAGGATGAAGCTTGGGTGAAATAACAATTCTAGAAAGGGGAAGAAAAAGGCAGAAGAAAATGGATGAGGATAGAAATTCGTAAAGAATATAGAGAACAGAGGTAAGGAATAGGAAATAATGCAGGTTGCAGGAGAGAAAATTTGGAACGTGTTGAAAGAAGAGCAAAACAGAACAGAAAAGAGGAAAGACGTGGAGTAGATCTGCTTTTCCCTTTTTGCTCCAGCAGCTGTTGTAAGGGCAGCCTGTAGAACATAACCTAGGAAGAAATAGAATTTCAGAGCTGTACAGCAAAGAAGATCTATTCTCCAAAGCTGCAGGAATTGGCTCAAGTCTGGCCCTAGATCCCTCTCATCCATTGGCAATCACTTCTGAAAAGCAAGGTGAGACCACTGAGCTTTAGCTCATTTTCCATAAGTCCACAAAGGAAGACAGGAAGGGACCTGTTTCCCTGACTAGCTTCAGACAATCGGAGCCCATGAGCTAATTACCAGGGTTAAGCAGAGAGGCCAGGACAGTATTGCTTCTCCCAAAGACAGCACTTGTAACTGGTCTCCTGCCCATCACTGAGGAGCTGGCTACCTGGTGTTACAGTACATGAACCTTAATAGAAAAGCAGGAATATGGACATTTAATGCAAAGGAGCTGGTGTGCTATAAATTTACCACTAGCCTAATCTAATATAATACATTCCTATACCTTTATCACGGCTGTACAAAATGCTTGTGAGGCATTTTAAGGATTCAGCGGTAGCAAAACACCATAGGTGTTTTTACTCAGGAATAAGCTTTTACAGGTTACATGGGATATATAGGTGTTATTCAGTAGTAATGTGCTTGAGATTCATCTCTTTGTACCACACTGCTTGGTATTCTTCTTCTGGGGGTCATCTAAGTCTGCAGAGAACCTCCATGGTTCTCATTCTCAGGCATTGGTGCAGAAGCTCTTGCCGCCTTTATTGCAGATGCTGGCCCAGGCATTGACTTCTGCTTCCTTGAAATAAGCTTTGAGCTCTCATGGGTCTCTCTCCAGCAAAAGCACTTAAAATACAGGAATCTGTAAGCAATGGAACTTTAACCACTGAGGTCACTGGGACAATCTGTGTGTCTATGAATGCATTGCTTGACAGGGGTCATAGGCAGCAAGCAAGCCCAGTCAGTATAGATTATCTCTCCATCTTTCTCATTCACTAACTCCTAACCTGATTGCCTACTGACTTTGCAAATGATGTAATTACCTTGGCTTAGGTATAAGGAAGGTTTAGATATGTCTTTCTCCTTTAAAACAAATATTGTCATTTTAAACTCTGATGTAGCAATGGCAGGATGCTGATTCACTGATGATTTTCTTTTTTTTTTTTTCCTTAGGGAATGATCCTCCATTGTGCATTTAACTTACCTGCATGGCATCCTGAACAGAGAGTGCCTCTGAGTGTGCAGGATAAACAAAGAGCGAGCAGACCTATTTTTAGTCTGAATTTGATTGCCTGTTTCCTAGGCTTGTTCTGTGATTGAATGATTTTCTATTTATTATTTATTAGAATATTAATTAACAGCCATATATTTTCTTGAGATTTGCTTCCCCTTCAGACGAAAACACTGTCTGCTCCCTTTTTCCCTTAATGTATAAACCATTTGCTACATGTTTACAAAATGATATCAAGTGTAAATCTAGTCCTGATAAGCAGCCTTGACAAGGAAATAACTTAGCATTCAGTGTTCATAAGAAGGGAGGGTGGGAGAGAAAGAGAGAGAAGGAAAGAGAAAGGATAAGATCTCAAATGAAATCAGCACAATGTGCTCCTTTAGGATTGGTTCTAGAGCAGATAAGGTTTCTATTCCTCCATAAACAGGTCAAAGAGTCTCGGCATCAAAACTGTATTTACCAAAGTTTTCTGTCATTTGGTGAATTGATCGCACATATAGTAAACAAACCTTTGTAAATACGAAACCAGATTAGCATTTTCAAGTTTTTCAAATGCAGCATTCTCTTTAAAATGGTTGGGCATTTTTCTTAGACATTTAAATCCTATGCAAATAGTTACAGCAAATATATGAATCAGAAAAATGCACTTTCAACTGCAGTGACCACTCCTTTCTGTATCTCCTTTTATTTGAAAATAAGCAAACATAGTACTGAGTTATTTCTATTTGCTTTTTCTGTTGAATATTTTTAATGGTTTGTACTGACGGAGGGAAAAACTGATGTTTAGTTAAAGTTGATACAACCCACAAGTGGACATGTCAAAACAAGCTATAGAAAGTTACTTTTGATGTGTTTTATTGAGATATCTATGGTACTTTCCAATTACTTTATGCCAAAAAAGGTAGCTCTACTCAAAAATTATTTCTTTTGAAAACCAGAAATAAAACTTGTCAGCCTTTTAAATATGCTCCAGCATATTTAAATATGCTCCAGCATATTTAAAGGGAACCTTCTTAAATCAGAAATTGCCCACTGGTAGAAAAAAAAATGCAAGTAATACAATAAAATCAGTACAACAATCTTTACATGAAGTACACAATTTCATTAAAGTGGTGATATCAGGTCATTGTTATTTTGTGTATGTGTATACATGTGTTCTCATCTTCAGTAGCTGCATTTGCAGGAGTTAAAAAGTAACAGTGTGCAGACAGCCAAGTTATTAGCTCTGCGATTGCTAATGCTCTGAGCCAAAACTACAGCATATTTGATGATACTCAGGTGTCCTTTCTATTTTAGGATTCTTCCTCCTAGTGCAGATAAAAAATCCAACCTGAAATTTTCCAGGATTTTCTTTTAGTTCCTTTTTTAATCAGACCTTAAAACTGCTACTGAGAGAAAAAAAAAAAATAGAAAACCCATTCTTTTTCCGTACACAGAGATATGGTTTTCCCCACCTTAAACATACATGATTTGAGTTCAAAGGCTCAGCTTCCTGAGTGATAGTAAAGGTCTGTTGTTTAGCCAAAGGATCAAGAGGATACTGGGCTCTGAGATGTCAGAAAGCGTGTCTAGACAGGGGTGGGAGGTTTCTCAGTGGAGGTGGGAGGAATGATAACCTTGATACTTAAATGTCCTGTCATATCCCTGGTGCTATAACCACAGGGGGAGAAAAATGAGATGAAAAAGACTAATAAAACGTCTTGTGAATTTTACAACCAGAAAGCATGTGAGCCTGGGTGCCCATGCATTCCCCCTGCTGCAGCCATGCCAAGCAGCAGGCATTGCTTGCTGGAGCCCTGCCCTTTGCGGGAGCACGGCCGGGTGCAGCAGGAGCCTTGGCAGAGCTGCCCTCGCCCTGAGGTGCTGATGGGCAGAGTGAACACGCATGGCCCTGCTGGGCACAGCTGGGGAACCCATGGCAGCTGCCACCAGGGCTGAATGAGAAGCCAGAGGTAATTCCCTAGAGAGAGCCAGGCGTCAGCAGCCCTCCAAAAATATCAGCCGCAGCAGTGGGGGAACATGCTCAGATTAAAAGAAGAAATCGCTGCACGGATGGGAGCTTTCATAGAAAGCTCTGCAATCCCTCAGTTGCAGATTTATCCAAACCAGAAAACCAACTCATTCTGAAAATCATGGGTCTCAAAAAGTCCTGACCTGGGTGAATGGGAGACACCTGGGCCCAGTCACCTTACAAAAACTCATGATTAGGGCTGCACAAAACTTTTGTGCTTACTCGTAGAGGAAACATGCAAGTATCAGCCTAAGAAAAGCTTCCCTACTTTATACAGGACTGGGAGTCCTGGGCTGAAGCCCTAACTCTTCCTCACTGGCATTACATTCTTCGGGTAGCTTTGCTGGATCGTACCTGTCCTCATTACCCATATCAGAGACTGGCCCACGTTCCCAAGGCCAAATGGGCAGATCAGCTGGTACCCATGCCATGCGCCAGGAGCAGACCCTGACACAAATAATCTACCTGTGCTGCAGTTTTCCTGATAAAGAAACTATCAGCCAGTGTAGAGCTGAGGTGCACACACCCACGGTCCTCCTAGGAGGTCCTCCTAGTTTGATCCTAGCAAACCCTCTGTGTCCTCTTCACATCCACAAAACTACCCCTCTGATTGCCCTCTGGAAACAAGAAGACTTTTAAGGTTCTGTATCTATATATATATGTGCATGTGTCCTTGAGTGATGAGCCCTGCTTACGAAAGAGCTGGAAATAGATAAGACATAAAATCCATCATAGTAGAGCAAGGTGGAGAAAAAAGAGAAGTGGAAAATTTGCAGATTACATTAATTTGAACAAAACATTTACATGTTTTGATAAAATTATTACCATTAGATAGTGCATCCTCTGGTAACTTACACAGCTTTTAGTGCACTAAGGTGTTGTCATTTTTACTGTTTTATTGCTGTTTTACTCTTTTATTAGCTTCTTTGTGTTATCTTTTGATACATATTGGTAGCTTTCCCCCCTCTTGTACAGCTGAGCCTCTTGAAATGTAAATCTGCTGGTTTAGAAGTTATAGTTAGAGATATTATGATAGGATTATGAGTGCTCTTTTCCCTGTAATACAATCTTTCATTAAATACTTTTTCATTAGATTATTAAAAAAAAAAAAAAATCTTGTTGCTGACTGTTATCATTTGTTACTTTTATTATCTACATCTTAAGTCTTTTTTGACTCTGTTATTAAAATGTGTTCATGAAGAAGTTTATGATGGGTTGGACTGTAAAAATGGCACAGAAGGACTCAGACATCTCAAGAAGGAAGAATTTATACCTTGATAAGTGAATCTGTATATAGCATTAAATCTGAAGGAGAGTGAAACACAACCTCAAAAATATTCTAATGCCTGAGACATTCTATCAATATCTGAGCAAAAAGGATTTGCAAAACATTAATGGGTATAGTATTTCCTGCAATGAATTATGCCTGTTGACTTCTGTCAGCAAGAGGGACTTTGTCTAGTGTTACTTAGCAGAATTGGGCCTAGCCTGGCTCCTCACAGTAGAAAAGCATGCTTGCTGCAAGCCACTAGCTGTCAGAAATGAACAACCTGCCAGCATATGGGTGAGGTTTGGCTCTTCGTGGAACAAGGAATTCGGAGGACATTACTATTTTTTGACAGTGGAAGGAACCAGATCAGGTTTTAACTTGACTGCAAATTAAGAGCTCACTGGGCATAAGAATACTCCTGCAAAGAGCAAATAGGCTGAGCAAGAAGAAGTGTGTGCCTGATCTTGCAGGGAGCCTATTAATGGAGTCATTAAAAAAACTCATGTTCTACTATTGGTGAAAATGTCGCCCGTGACTCACGGGCTGTATCAGTACAGCGTGTGGTTCTCTGCCCACAGCCAGCTTAGCTTGTGTCTTGACTTCTGTGCAAGTCTTGAGTTTCCATTTAAAAATCAGCCTGTCTGCTGAATGCAACGTTAGCTGGCTGCAGATACCCCCGGGCCAGCCCGTATGGGTTCAGGAGAGCCAGGAGACGATTTGCTCCCGTCCCTGCCACTGCGCACTCTCGCAGTCAGCAAGGTAGGCAGATCCAGCTGTTAAAGCCAGCTGTTGTAAACCACCTCTGATGCCTCCAGATGCCTGTGATATTGACTCCTTTTCTGGGAGTCATGCCACACGGCTTGGCTCAGCCACTGTTTCCTCCTTGCCTGTTTTTTCCAGCACAGAGCTGGAAATCCCCACGCGGTTCCCCTCTCCCCCAGCCCATGCCCCGGGGGCAGCGTGTGCCCATCTACCCCAGATGATACCTGCCCCCCGGCGCATGCTCCCAGCGTGGTCCCCACTTTCCGTGCAGTTGAGACTGCCAAACCGCGTGTGCTTGTTGTGAGCGTGGAGGGCTGATCCGTCCTTCAAAAGGTAGCGTGGGTGAACCGGACTGGCCAGGAGCTGCGGCAACATGGATTTCATCAGACGTGAAGTCCTTACATCTGCTTATTCTCTATTGTCCTCTCCCATCTGTTTTGTTCACCGACTGGTCTTCTGGATGGCGAGAAGGTCAGAGGCCCTCCCTGCACCCCACGTCTTTATGCATATCCATCTGTTAGTGTTATAGCCTTACAACCCACTTTCAATAAAGCTTGCTCTTCATGCTCCAGTGTGGCCAACATAAAATGTTGAGTGAGAATCTGTGAAGTTACCAATACAAGGTAAGATTTAATTAGAAGAAGCATACATTCAGGTCATTTTGTTTGCTGCATAGTTTCAAAGTGTTTGAGATGCATTCTGATCGTGTTTCCCATCTTAATCCTTAAGCCTTAAGGGCTAGAGACATTTATAAATAGAGAAAACTGATATTTTGGAACAAACTCCTGATTCCAATAGGGGAAGCTTTGAGAAACTCACCAGCAACTGTGACACATGTAACAAAATACAAAATATTGGTGATTCTGATATGTGCTAGCAAAACTTCAAAGCAAATTCAATCAGAAAAATAGTTCCTTTTTGATGAATCTTTTAAAGCCTAAGATTAAAAGTGATAAAATAGATCAATTTTGTATCCAGAAAATATTTAAAAATATTTATTATTTTTCTAAAGCAGAACTGCTTTCTTTTGACTATCAGATTTTTTAAGCCTTAAGTAAAAAGGAAGAAAAACTAAAGCAAACATGAAATATAGGAAAGTTGAGTTAAACTTTTAAAATGCAGACAAAAAGTTTGTTTGATGGAAAATTCCTTTGATCGAAAATGTTTAGGGAAGCTTTGTTCTACTTGGTAGCCAAGTAAAGCAGCCATGTATTTGTTATTCCTGTTACGCTTCACAAGTTAGACTGGGCCCTGTTGTTGTCCGTATACAGTATAAGCACACCTGTATATGCAAAATACTATATAGGGCAGCAAAGTATTTGTGAAATGTTGCTGGTGATTGGGCATGAAATATGCAGAATGCAGATCATTATAATAATCTCCACATACTCATGCCTGTACTCCTTTTATTAAACTTTCTTTTAAGTTTTGCTACTAATTTCCAAAGACACAAAGATAAGAACTGAGAAAATACGAGCTGTCTGCCTACATTTATCTATAAAGCCATGTCTTATTTACTTTTCCTTCTGGAGCGCGGGACCAGATATGAAAGAAACATTGGCACCGAGTGTATATTTGTAGGAGTTTTAAACCTGTCAAGTTTATTTCCAACAAGTAGTCTTCCTCCAAGTCCCTTGTCTGACACAAAGCAGAGTCACATGGAAGAGGACAAAAAACCTGTGCATCTTCACCTTTGCAGAGGATTATTGCACCTATGTGCAACAAAAGCCTGTAGCATAGGCAAGAACTTCAGTGCTCCCAAACTGATTGCCTAATAGAGTTGGAGGTTATGGTAGGCCACGGGCACGCTCTGTTGCAAGACTCACTTTCCTCCAAAGCCTCACTGCTGGTAATCCACTGCAGCTGTTGGAAAAGGAGGAGATTCTAAAATTGTCTGCTTAAGAAAATATGGGTAAAAATTGTCAGCTTTTAGTTACGTTTTCATAAAAAGGAAAGAAACAGAAAATTACATAAAAGGGATGAAACTGGTGATGGTGAAGGGTAGAGAAGAGTCAAAATGCATCCCCCCATCATCTGATGTACAATGGAATGAGGAATGGGAGAAGACCAGGGACATACATGGTCCTCTGCTACATCTTCTCCAATGGGGTGGTTGCAAACATGGGAGAAGTAGTTACAGGGTCACTCAACAGACTGCTGGCCACCTCTAGTGGTCGCTGGGAGCTGCGGGTAGTTCATACTTTCTAGAACCAGGTTCTTGGCATGTCCAAAGGTCGAGGCATTAGGCACTGATTTACTCTGTGGAATCTGGGAAAGATCCAACCTGCCCTGCTCAGGGATGCTTTAGCAGTGCTTCTTCTGAGCTGGAGCAGTGGCATGCTTCGGTGTCTGCCCTGACAAGAAGAGAAACTGCCATTTAAGTTACAGCACTCATGAGTTTTATGGAAATAAGAACGAATTCTCCAGCAAGCAGAAGTGTGCCATTAACACCCTTTCCATTGCTCATGGTGGGAACCCTGCAAACAGCCTACAGTATGGAAACTCCAAGGTGGATGGACAATTGGAGACATGTACAATAAAGGAGAACATTAATTTAAGAGATTCTGCAAGAGTGTATCAACAGGACTGACTGAACTTAAAAAAAAAAAAAAAAAAAGAGAGAGAAAAAAAAAGAGAGAAAAAAAAATCCATTCCCAGTCCATGGGAAAGTAGAATGGTCTGAAAGGAATTGTCAACTTTGGTGAGAAAGAGAGCTGCACACAAGAAAAATGTAACTTTAAAATACACAACCACATGATGTCGGGTATGCTTAATGGAGGGAAAGACTATATTAATCTGTTTGAATTGCTAATTGGGGATTTAGTTGGCTAGATTGGGGGTTAGAAGATTAAGGCTTTTATTCTGTGTTTTTGTTCTTTTCCAAATGTAGGAATCTTCTATAGATCCCTGCTCTTGGGAATCTAATGCCCTCAAATGCACAACTCAGCAGCCAACGAGCAAGCTGATAAAGCATTCCTCGCAGATACTTAATGGGTACATTCTGTATCTCCATCTGTATCTTTCTGTCTGCCTATCTTTTTTTTCTCCCCCTGAGCACACTTGGAGGAAGGTAAGCAAACAAAAAACAAAACTAAAAGAACTACCTCTTCCCTTTGTGTTTGTAGTTGCTTTCCCAGAAGTCATTTCCATTTATGGAAATCACTCTCAATTTCTCCTGTTTCAAGGTTTAAGATCCCTGCTTTATTTCAAGTTGCTTTAGCTGAGTGGGACAACATGGAAAGAGGTCCTCAGGACTCTGTACACTTTGCATTGCAGCTGTGCAAATTGCAGCCCCAAAGAGTGCGGGATCTGCCATGGGAGCCTGTGGGCTCCCCAGTTGTTCTGCTTCCCCCTGCCCTGTCCCCAGGGCAGCCAGAAAAAATGTAGACTTGGAGGAAGAAAATGGAGAAACACCTGCAGCCTTTGGAGATGGAGAGCAGACACTGCCCTACATCAATACATGCAGGGCTCCTTGGAGGATGAGGCAGCTTCGTGCAAGGCAGCCCTGATATGGTGGGACACTTCCCACGTTGCCTGATTAGCTCCATCACTTGCTATGTTCTGGAGCTCACTGGAGGAAATACTGTTTACACTCAAAAAACTATCAGTTCTCACCACATTTGTTGGAGTACAATAACTGAAGTAATAATAAGGACGGACAGCAAAGGAGAGCTTTTATTTTTTAAGATAGCAAAAGGCAGCTGTTTATTGTGAGGCAGTTTATTTTTGTGTAAAGGGAAGCTGACGACATTGTTAGTTGCACAGCTTCCAGTGAACAGCTATGACATTTTGAAATCATTGACTCATTCTTTAAAGAGGCAGATACAGTAAAGATGTATTATGTAGTAAAATGATTACAAATGTCCTGAGTTCTAAAGCATGTACAAAAACCCTCTTCTGAAATCTTGTTGCAATTATTATCTGTATATCCCTAAAAGTCAAGTAAACATATCTTCAGAGTAATTTTTGTAGGTGGAATGCCAGAACAGACATTTTTATCATTCAAGGAAAACCTCTGTAAATTCTGTGTTTGCTGAAAATGAAGTAACTATTCTCAGCCAGAAGGCGAAAAACAGATTCCTGAGCGAGTTGCTTATTTACTCTCACAGGGAGCTCTCTGCTGGGTACAAATAGCTGCCAAACTCATTTGTATCTTGCAGCTTGTGTACTTCAATTCACCAGTGATTTGCAACTGTTTCCAAACTGGGACCATTCTTATATTGGAAGAGTAGTCCTGACTCCCAGATTGCCTGTTTACACCCATTTTGCATGTGTAAGAGTGGTTATTTGTGGTGCCAGTGTAGTGATGGACTGGATTTAGGATGTTAGCAGAACTGTGTTTCACATTTTTCCTATGGGGCTCAAAATCCTTATTCTTTGTTGCGTGGACATATTCCTACCCCTGATCAGAGAGCCTTAATGAAGTCAGAAAAGGACAAGAAATGCTCAGGGATGCACCGGCTTTGATAGTAGATCAGGGACCCAGCAGGTCATGGCAACCTGCCCACTTTTAATGGAATGAATCTCATAGGAAATTTTGCGTAAAATTCATTGTCAAAACAGTGCCAAGTCAGATCCTTCAGTTATAACAAGAGAAGAACCAAAACATGGCTCTGCAGGGAGCTAAAAGCATGACAGCAGATGCTGCTGCTGTGTGGCTAGAAGTACCACAAGATGCTGTGAAGAGCCGAAAGGGGTGTTTTGAGAAATTATTGTTAAAAATGTTGTGCTTAATAAAGCAGTGGAGGGAACTTGAGAAATCTGGGGCCATGAGGAGCAACACATAGATGGAGCTGATAAACAGTTCCAGAGGTAAAAACAGCAAGAGGAATATGCCTAAGTAAGAAAAGGTTGCAAATACATCTGTTGTTCAGGCTTTTCAGATTTAGAGGCTCTAATAAGTTACAATACAGATGACTTCTGTTTACAGTATGCTTTATCTCCACAACATCTCCACCTGGTTGAGATGGAGTTTGTACTTCTTGAAGACTGAAAGAGGAATTGCAACATTTCTATGCAGCCAGATGAGCTGTGTTGTGGAGAATCAAATTGCTACTCCTGGAAGACACTTGCCTTCACTGATCCAAATTTTAAAGCGTCTTATAGAATTCACTCATCACCCTACATCTGTCCCCTTGTCAGTTGGGCTTGATCAGTATTTCTCTGTTCCTTTGTAGAGATTTAAAAGCTTCTCATTCTTCCTTTGAAATGTGGGAATAAATCGCATATTGGGTTTTGCAAAGTGAGTGAACGGCCCCTTTCAACTAGTCAGCAAAAAGTTTCAATAGAGGAATTAAGGCCGATGGAGGAGGAAATGTGATTCTGGGCTTAAAAGTTGTTTTTGGTGCAGACTTCTAGAAACCTAGTGCATACATTCATTGTGTGGGTAATAATGGAAAAGAAATGTCTTAAACAAATACCTTTTGTAGGATAAGTTTAATGCCACAATCATATTACTTGGGTTGACTGCAAAAATAGGAATGCAAATGATAAACCTTTCCCGACAACACTAATCTGAGAGGAGCTCTCTGGGAAGAATAGCATCTGAAATATTGTGTACAATGAAATATTGTGTCCTTCCCTACCCCCAAGGTTGAGGTCTTCTTCCCCTCTTCAGGCAAGTGGCACTAGTCGGATTACAGTGCAATCATAACAACTAAAGATGGAAAAAGCTATTGGACCATCTAATCTCTTCCCCTGCCAGTAGAGGATTACTCCTGAAGCATGTTCTTCAATGCCTCGTCCAGTTCTGGATGACCCGAGCAATAGGCTTCCATCGTTTTTAGGGAGATTATCTTTCAGATAAGACCTTAAAGACCTATGTCTTGGCTACCCTGTGCAAATCCACAGAGCTTCATTCCTCAAAGTTAGGCTTAAATACAGCTGTGTACATGCATTTGTCTGTACTTATTTTGAAAATCAAACTCAGGGCTGTCACAGTGATTTTGATTAAAGTTGTTAACAATGCTTTGGCTAAAACTCCCTTCACTCCCACATCTGTATTACATGCAAGGAAACTATTTGGCCATTTGCTTTCAATCTGCATATGAGTGCATACCAGAGCTTCTTCTGCAAGTTTTTAATTTGTAAAGAACTTTAGGATCTTGAAAAATCTAATCATCCATGAATTGAGTAGCTTGTCTAAAAATCACTATCTAGTTCATCTGGTGTAATCTGCTCTTTTAAAGAGCCTTAGATATGTTCAGGCTTATTTATTGATTCATTTGTTGCGTTCTTATTATTCTGCATATGTGTTCGGACTTTTTTTCTGTGTTAAGAGTTGTTCTGTTTTTTCATCAGGGAGTCACATTTGCTTACCAAATTATAATTGTGAGGTTATGGCTATTTTTAAAAATGAAGCTTGGTAAAATGTTTTGTTTTCCTATTTCTTTGCTGCCCTTTCTCCATATTATTACTCGTGTACATATTATTATTACTAGTGTACATATGATCATGAATGTGCAGGGATCCATGGGCCAAAAACGTCCTAACTTCCCTACTTTCTTTTAAAGCAGGTGGCCACAGAACTCCAATTCTGCAACCACTAGAAATGGGCTTAACTTTGAGCAGAAAGAAAATAACAACATCTGTAATACTACATACAATGAAATAATTGCTTCTTTGTCCCTGATGAATAGGGGTCAGGTCTTCCTCCTTTCCTCAAGCAGTGAAGCAGATAGAATATTATAGAATCATAATTAAAAAAAAGAAATGGGAAAAAAAGGTTGATTTAATCATGAACTGTCCCGTAGTTAAGCTTGCATACATGTATAAGATCAGGATGCAAATTGATACTATTCTGTTGAAGATTCGATGAAAGCAAAAGGTATTAGGTACTCAGATTTAACAGGAATCTTTTTCTTGATGTTGGTTTCTTTGCATATATCTGTTGATATTTATTAGGAAAGAGGATTGACTGTTTTTGTTCCTATAACAGAAATGATATTTAAAGGAGGCTTCAAAGGGAGAAATGAAATGAGAATGTGATTTAGATTGTGCAGGTAGTTTCATATGCATGTCCTGCCAGAGAAGAAGGTCATATGGGATTGTCACAGAAAGATGTCAACAAGCTGTGATGGGCTTGCATGTTGAGCAGACAGAATTATGTAAGATAGAGTAAAAAGGATGAAAATAGGAAGGTCAGTAGCAAGTGGATTGGACAAAAGATTTCTTTTTTTTTCTGAAAGAAGAAACCATACATGAGGATGAAAGAGATTGTGTGTGTTCTGTTATCCACAGTTAAGGTGAATACAGTTTGCCCATGCTGATTCTGGCTAATTAGATCATTCCTTTGACACTGTAGAATATTCATGATGGCTCAATCATTTATAATTTTTCACCTAAATCATCAATATTTTTTTTAATTAAACAGTTGACAAGAACTCTTTTCCCAATTTTTCATTGTTAAACATCCATTAATCTTGTATGGACTCAATTGTTAAAAAAAGTCCGGGATACATCTGTGCAATGGCATAGAAATTTCAGACAACTGAAGTCTCCTTTGTAACACTGAATGTAGTGATTTCCAAGTGCTGAAAATCAAGAAGAACAGGAAAATGGGTGCCAGTGATAGGCAGGACTGATTGATTTCATTACAAGCTGCTAAGGCAGCTTAAACACTTGTGTGTAGAAGCTAGACATATAATAGTAAATAAACAAGACTTTTCTTTGGCCCAGAGGCCAGCTGGCATGGCCAGGCATGGCTTAAACCCATGCGGCTTGGTTTTCTCCGTCCCCCAGAAGACCTGCTGCATCCCTGCTGCTCATTGGCAGCAGGCCCTGCTCTGCACCGACCCCTGAGCTGTGCCCAGACCTTGTCAGGGAAAAATGAGCCACTTGGCACAGGTCACAACTGTGCCACGCGCCGAGCCAGCAGCTTCCCAGCTTGGGTGATTGCTGGCTCGAGCAAGAGTGTCTCTCCTGGTCCAGCCTCACTTTCCAGAGCAGGCTGCAGTCCTACATGAGCAGCCTCATGCTAAGCTGCACATACACAATTGTATTGATTATAAAACTATAAAAGAATAAATAATTTGCTCTCTCTTCTCTGAAGCTGTGACAACTTTAGAGGTATTCCTGACATAAGGTAGTAGATAGTAGGAGAAAAGACTGGGATACTGGAGAGAGCAAGCAAAGTATATAAATGATGCAAGAAGTGCTTTGCTTAGGATATATAAATAGAAAGAAAAATGCAATGAAAAACACATTAAAGCAAAAAGACTGGACCTAGTTTTTCTGTTCCTAAATTGTCTCTTCCAGGAGAAGATGTTCCCAGGAATGTTAATACTTTTTCTCAAATCTGCTTGAAAATACTTAGCAGGTCTGATTAAGTCAGGGATAAATTTAGTTATCCCCATAGTCAGTTTGGTCTCCCTTGCAATTTTTGATTGGTTAATAGTAATTGCCATTTGTATTTTATTGTATCTCTAATTGGTGCAAAGTTTCTTTTAATTTAGTGGCATCTAACTTACCTTGCAGTGTGTTTTGGTTCTAAGTAATTTCAGTCTTAAGCATACTTAATTCCCTTCTGAGATCCTCCATCACTAACAACACAAGATCAAATAACCAACTAATTAAAATTTATGTCCATCTTCTATTGAAGTCATCATTCATATCCCCCTGAGTAGGTGATTTCTGACTGTGTGATCCCACAGGAATATTTTTATGTCTACAGTAATATGTGAGTGTGGAAATGTGGAGTTTATTCTGTTTCATTCCTGTGTAAATGGAAAAGGTTTCAATTAAAGGGTTAGTATTATTTTTTTTTTTCAGTTTTCAGATATACCATGCAAAATCTAGCTAAATTTGCCTTGCTACAAGGAAACAGTGTAAAGCTGCAAGTACATCATTTTCTCATAAAAATGTACATCAGATAAAAGAAACATCATCTTTCAAGAGCCATCTTTTTTCAGTTATTTCCTTGTAGGCACTAATTTTTCACTGGAAATAGGGGTGTAAACCCTTTCTGAGCATTCAGTATCCATATGAACATGTCATTTGGAGTGCTGGGTGGCTGGTCATCTCTTCTGTAGGTGAGAGCTGGCATTAGCTTGTAGTTAGCGACAACCTTATCTCCCCATGTCAGTATTTGCAAATGAATCAGGGCCAGGGCTCAGACTCAGACTAGGCCAGAGGGCCCCACTGTCCATGCTGCTTCACTGAACATTGACACCCCACTAGACATTTCCTAGACCCTGTCAGGGAACGGCATGTGCCTGTGACCATTCCCAATATGCAATATGAGTGAGACAGCGACCCTTGTAGTTCCCTCCACCTTACACAGTCCTTCAGCAGCACCGCAGAAGATTTTGTACGCTTAAAAAAACTGTACATACTTGTGTACCATTGCGCAATGAAAACAATTCTTACCAAAGGATTCACGCTATGAAAACATGACCTTGATGGGCAGCAATGCAGCCTTCAAATGATTTAAAAAACTTGCAAATACAGAAGTACACACCAACAATGATCATTACATCTTAGTGCCCACATCAGCAGCACCATACAGTCCAGAAGAAACCCAGGACCAAGTGCTGTGCAACATGTATTTGACTGGGTCATGTCATTTGGCCTCAGGCTTGCTTTGTTTAACACAAATTGCAACATTTCCTTAGCAATATAGATACAGCTTAAGACAACTTTATGGACTTTGCTTTCTACAGGAGGGCAAGGAGGGGAACAGTTCCTCTCTGCAGTGACCCCACTGAGTCCTTGCTTCTTTCACCCAGGTGAAGGAAGCCATCTGAGAACAGTTTGACAAATGCCCAGACTTCTGAATAGATCTCTAAATGGAAAATCACAGTCCTACTGAGATGCCTCCTGTCAGTGAGAAATGCTGATTACCATGGAATGAAATTGGAACAAGATTTGGACCAAAGTGAGTGTCTAAGAAAACAGTTGTGCATGCAAAAGTGGTTAAGATAAAGCAAAGGGCATCATGCGGCTTCCTGACAAACTGGGTCCTCAACAGTTTTTTGGAGCTAAAATTAAAAGTTTGATGATGTTTTAAGCACTATTATTTATGTCACTCTGTGGTTTATTTATTTTTATTTAGATGTTTTCAATGATTTTTGTGCTGCATTTCTACTGAGTCAGGTCCATTTCCAAACATATCCAGTTGGTGAGAATATTTCAAATAAGTCCAACCAGGACAATTACCAAGTACTCAGTGTCCTCAGTCCCATGCAAAAAAAAAAAAAAAAAAAAAAAAAAAAAAAAAAAAAGTAAGAAAAAGTTACTGTGGGACTGTGGAGTTCCTGCAGAAAGCATGCACTGCTGGCTGGTGATGCTCATGATCAAGTTCATAGTCTTCGTAGGTACGTCTCTTACTACTCATCCTGTATACGCTGCTCAGATCTATACCTGGGAGAGGGATGTGTCCTCAAGTTATGCAGTAGGAGTGGGAAAGCCAACACCTCTCTTTAGTCCATGGAGAGTGACAGTCTTCCTCCAGGAACTACAGAGAAAGTCCTGTTGCCTATCTTCTAGACACTGAAGTTAGGTGAGATGAATCTGACCCTTAACACCTTGCCTGCACATTGCACCAAGACATGTTTACCCGGATCACTGCAGATAAGTATAAGCTGTGCTGTTGGGGCTCTGCACTGGTTTCCTCCTGACGGTGTGCTTGCATTAGCACAGCTTGGGGCACCAAGTTGATACCCCCAGCCACCCTAGGGAGTGTTTCAGAGAAAGGACACCACCATCGCAGGACACCCATTGAGCTTCCAGGTGTCTGGGCTGAGGAGGTCACACACTTCCACATCTGCCTGTGTAGATATACGTGCGATGCAGTCTCTAGCATGTTGTAGGAAGGGTGGATGGTGGGCTTGGCTGATCAGGGGATAGTGCTGCACCTCATGTCCAAATGAGGTGTGCTAAACAACCAGTAAAGTTCTTCCCTCTCTTAGGTGAAACCACACTTACACGCTAAACCTGTCATAACCCTCAAATTTCAGAAGCTCAAATGGAGAAATGAGCGGTTTTACCAGAGGCTGTGCATCAGATAGTGGAGAAATAAAACACTGTGCTCTAGGGTCCCACTGCCACATGCCATCTTCCTCCTTTGCCTTTGAATTGAGAGGTGAAATGTCCACATGGATCTGCTCCTGCTTACAGTCGAGAATGGACCTGCAGTCTTATCCCAAGAGTGAGTAGGAATAGAAGCTAGCAGTGGGCTTGTCTCCACCTCTGGCAAAGTTGGCCAGTTACAGAGGAGCTGCACAGGGATCAAAGCCCCTCTGACCATGTAGGTTTTAGGTGCAAGGATTTGAAGCCCCAAAGGCACAGAAAAATGTGTGAGGATCTTTGGCTGTGAGCAGGCTAGAAGAAAAAACTTGTATTGGTGTTTTTTAGTCCTCTCCTTCCCAAGGAGGTCAGTGTTGTTTAGAAATTACTGTGGGATTGATGGAATTTAGGCAGGAGGATATGACCGAATGCTTCTAACACAAGAGAGAGGACGAGAAATACCACGCAGTAGTCCTAGGGACATATTTCTCCTCTGGCCTCCTATGTGGGGCCATAATTAGAGATCTGATTTACCATTATTGCATGATTTATTTCCTTCAGTTCTTGCTTCCACCGAGTCTAATAGATTTCTCATGTTATTAGATAACCCTGTCTGTGAGCTGTTGTATAGATAATGGTTTCATGCCCCAGACCCAGAGCTTTAATTTTCACGAGTGCACTTAAAAAAACAATCAAGCAATGAGTTATTAGTCAAGTTATTAGTCTCAATTGTGTCACCATTAAATAGTTTGGTTGCTTTCTTGGCTACAAAAGCAATTGTCTGAGTGTCTTGCTGGTCCAATGGCTGTGGAATGAGCTTGATACCTTCATTACCCATCAGAAGAGCTACAGCATTCAGGTGCCAGTTCTTATTTGGCCTGACATGTCCAAGTCTCGAGTTTAGCACTTATGCCAGTACTTACATCCTGTAGAGTTCAATGGAATTAAAGCAGATTCTTTGTTAAGTAGAAATGTATTTAATTGCTTGGCTCTATTTAAGCAAAAGCATGAGTGCTTTATGGCGTTTTGGCTGGTGAGTGTGTAGATTTGGTTCTCCAACCACAGCAGGTCCCCAAAAGAGCCACTCCCTGCTACTGGCACGGACTTCTCCATTTTGAAATTGTATATTCAGGTCCATGGGTTTTGGGAGTCTGATCGTATCACAGCCGGAGTACACTGTGAAGTGAAGGGCATCTGACACGTAATGGAAGTCATTCAGCAGCGGGGCAAATCAGGCTCTTAAGCTTTTACTGCATCCCACAATGTGAAAGTGGAGAAGTCCGAGTTTTATTTAGCTCCATAAAATATTTAACCTCAACAGTGATGGAGTTGATAAAAATCTGTATTTTGTAAAAAGGTTTTGTTTCAAAGCTATCCTTTTTATGACTAGCCTGTACATTCTCAGGAAAAAAAAAGAAAAAAAAAAAAAGCAATATCTATTATTACCAGTGAGTGATCCAATAAGTGTCTTGGGTATTTCTGCCAAACTTCTGTGCAGGTTCCTAATGAGGGAGATATTAAGTTAAAATCAATGTGGGAGTAGTTCTTGTAGACCAGGGGAAAGTGTGTCATTATTTTGCTGGCCAAATATAGTATCATCATCCATTAACTCCCTAGCTGAAAAATATCCCATATCTCACTGGGATGCTGATCAAGTCATGTTCTTGTATATAATTTCTCTTAAGACATGACTAGCGTGTATTTTCACAGGAAGTTTTATGGCAGAAGAATCTTAAAAGCACTCAGAAATTTTGTATTGCTAAATCTTACCTGTATCATCTGAATCTCCAAAAATACAAAGGAAAAAAAAAATGACAACAACAACAAAAAAACATTTGCTGTAGGTTACAGGTAGCAATTTTATCCAAACAGACCATTCTAAAAATTGGAAACTTAAACTAGCAAAGTTTTCTGGGAAGGCAGATCCAAAGTTTTTAGAAACATAACAACTCTGAAAGTAAAGAAAACAAATAATTGTCAGAAGGAAATTCAGGATCTGGTGTTCAAGTAAGGTAAAACTATGAAAAAAAAATCTGTAACACATGCATGCTTTTAAGGAGCTGACATTCTAACTAGAGCTAGATAATTTTTATGGGAATATTTTATATCCTTGAAACATAGTTGGGAAACATCGCTGATCAAGAGTGCATGGGAGCATCCCCGCAGCACTGCCACGTGCTGTAGTGTGGGCAGCAGGGCGGGGGACACAGAGCAGCACACTCTGCGGCAGGAGGTCCTGGACCCCAGACCCTTCTCTCTGACCTCGCACAAGCTTCTTGGGGAAGTGTCTCTGGCAGCTACCAATGGGTTTGTCCTGGAGGGCAGAGAGGGGACAACTCTCCCCATGTGCCTCGTACTGGCAGTGCCACTGAGTTTTGCAGCAGCTCCTGAGAGCTGCTGTCAGCAAGGGTTTCCCAACCCATCAGGGTGATCTGGGTGAGTATAGGGGCATACCTTTACAGTAAAGGCAATCCCCACTCTTATTAACCCTCTTGTTTGATAATGATCCACCAACAGAGAGAATTAAAGTCAGCAGTCATTGCTTTGCAGCTGTTCTTCACTCCCTCCCACTGAAGACAGGCTCTGGGGAGTGGGTTTGCCATCAGGATCTACTCCTTCCCTTAGGCTCTGCCTCCTCGTTGCAACACATGATACTAGCCCCATGGCTGTCTGCATGGCCAAGGCACCCAAGTGGCCACTTTCATCTATTTCAATGTGGTTAGAAGGCAGGCAGGCTTATTTTCAAACTTGGATGCCTCAGAGTTTCTCCCAGAAAACTAAAAGTCTACAATGAACTTTAAGTTACTTGCCACCAGAATTGCTTAAATTTCTGTTAAGTCTTTGTCATTTTTTTTTCCTTAGCTGGTTAAATGACTTTTGGAACAGTCCTTTCAGCCATATTATAGCATTATAAATCACCTGCTGAACGACTGGGATTCAAGGTGGTTGATTCCTCACAATTTCTAGAAGATCAAAGGTATGGCTGTCCTCCAAAACTGTGATGCTTCATTTCGAAGTTCACAATGAAAACTGTCTCAATTTTTCTCTTCAGCATTTGGATTTGACTTCATGACAATAACATTTCAACCAACATATTCAGCCTTCATTTGTGCTCGTTAGCAAAGCTAATGCAAAAACAAGTGGAGCAACCCTGATTTCAAATCTTCTGTTCCTAGAATTTGTGAGTCTGTTTAAAAAAGCGAACTTCTTTAGCAGTGCTATAAATAACCCTTTGGTAAATGCCCTGAGTATCTTTCAATCCATGCTGATCCATGTAATCACAGCTGCATTGTTCTGGTCATGTCATTGAAAATGCTTTTGACAGAACAAATGATGATCACCTGTGCTATAGTTTGTAAAAAGCCTAAGATCCAATCTGCTATTTCATCAAGAAAAACAACATTCAGTTCATTTCTTTCTCTCTTTCATGTGCAGTGCTTTTCACTGGGACACATGGCTTTTTCACTAGCTTTTTTTTATTCTTTTTCTTCAGGAGCCTCACAAAACAAATAACTGGTGGGAAGTTCATAAAGGGATTGCTTTTACTTGCTTCAGGTGCTGACGGCCTGGTGTGGCTTGCTATGTTTTCTCTCTCTCTCTTTTTTTTTTTTTTCTTAGAAAAAAATGTTTTGGGACTGGACTCTGCTTTGCTTGAAAGTAAGAGTTCTGCAGATGTGCAATGGCTGATATTCCTGTACCTATGCTTGTGCACCAGAATTAGATTTTAAAGTGTCTGAAGCAGGTATATTCAGAGAATATCTGTCATAAATACTTTTATGTCTGACTCATTTAAGCTAGAGTTGTAACTTTCACATTGCCATGTGCCTCTATATTATTGAAGTTTAAAGGAATTCCTTTCGAAGCCTAATGTTTGGCTCATGATGAAAGAAAATCAAACAGCTTATTCGGAGTTATGTTAAATAATTACATGCGTAACCCTTTAAGTGCTAGCTATGCAAATAAAGTGTTGCACGGTCACTTACATAGCAAAGACTTAAGGCCAAATTCCCCTCCTGCCTACTCCCCCTCCCCAGTCCCATTCCTGTTTCTTCTTCTGAAGTTATCTGAAAGGGAAATTACCCCCAGCAAACGTATTTTGATGAGACAAAATCCAATTATTTCCTGAAAAATGTTCATACCAAAGGACCCAGTTCTGTAGTCAACATTATTGCTGACATCATTGGAAATTCAACTGAACTGAAGACTCACAGGGTTAATCCCCATTTCTCATGGTACTTGCTGTGACCCCCAGTCACAGACTTTTCCAGGTGGGAAAAGGTACATCTGAGTCACAGGCATACCTGTGCTAAAAACAGCCACAAACAACTGAAAGGCAGTTGCTGCTGTTCGTCTTTCACAGAAGCAGGCGCACCAGCAAAGACTTCAGGAGGTGCTGAGATGGCATGATGCCGAACCTGGGCAGAGAGACTTTCATCTCTGCAAAATATATCTGAATTCAGCAATTACACTCAACTTATGCTACCCTTCTTTGTCTTAGCTAACCTAGCAATGCTGATGTTATTTCAACTTCTTACACAGAAGAAGGAGCTAAAAACCTATTTAGGTTTACTGCAAAGGATCTAGGCCTAGCTGACTCATCCAAGGTAATTTAGGAATTGCTTGGATTTATGCCCTCTGCTCCAACCCCTCTTAATGCTAATACATGGGATTATCTATCTGCCATTTCACTCAAACCATTTAAAAAAGAAACTCACACTACAGAGGGATACATTTTCAAAATATTATGAAATCTCTTTTATGGGATCTTATTTGCATGCTAACTTTTTATTAACTTAATTGCTGTCCACAACTAAAGAGAGTGAGAAAAAAATTGTTTTTTTTTTTTTCCATGGGTTTAAGCACTTCAAGGAGAACAGTGAGCTTTATTGTATTAAAGCATTTTTGGCTTCTTCATTGCCCTGAACCAGGACACAGTGTTGTCAAAATACATAAGCAAATATCAGAGGGCCTGGGACAAGGAGCAAAATTTTCTGTAATTTCTAGAGAAGATAGAGTTTAAAATCTGGGCTATGATACTGATCAGGTTTTGTTTGTTTATGCCTTTTTTTTCTGCTTATTTGATCTGAAATAGTCTGTCCTTCCAAAGTTTTTTTTTTTTTTTTTTTTTGTCTGGCAAACCTCTGTCTGTCTTCAGTTTGGTTTGCTGGAACTTGTGTTTATGTACCACAAAAAATGCCTGCCCTCAGTGAGAGCTTTACCAGAGTAAGACTTGCAATGTTTGACCTTTACATACAAGACCAAGGATGGGCACGAACTAGTTCAGATCAAATGTAGAAAGAGGGTTTGGCCCTTAATAATTTTAAGAACAATTAAATGTACTAGGATTTATTTATTTATTGCTATTTTTACTACATTTGGAAAATGAATAAAAAAGGTAGAGAGAATTGTATTTCTGAGCCACAAACAAAACCATAGCACTGTGAGAACTAGAAATAAGATAGATATATATATATAAAGTTGCTTGTTACCACTATGTCAGTCTTTTCTTTAAAACACACAAATGTGACCATTGCTTAACTTTGTCACTGACTTTCTAAATATTTTAGAAGAGGGAATAAACCACTTTCATTTTTGACAGAGTGCTGTTGCATGCAAGGGCACTTGCAGTTTGTTTATAGCATACCGAAAGCGTTCTGTTAGTGAAACATTTCAAGGCTAATGAACCAAAACTTTGCACCAAACAGACAGCGGCTGCAAACACTTTCTTGTCTGCGTCTGCCGGAGTTCACATTTCAGCTGTGCTCTCAGCTCCACCCACTCCTCACCGCTGCAGATAAAACAACATCTCGGATTGACAAGGCAAGTTTGCAAGGTTAGCTTTCTATGAAAAAGCTGCAGCAAGTAATGCCATTAACTCTTTTGAGGCAAGTACACTCATGCTTTTTGGGCAAAGTGGCTACCATTGCAGGGGAGCAACATGCTGTCCTTGCAGTTTTAATGCCCTATAGATTATCATAAGGTCCAGAAGGAATTATGAGAAAGTATGTTTGCAAAGAGGGATTTCATGAGTATGGCATGTGCTAATAGTCTAGTGGTTCTGATTATAAAATCAGGAGTTGACTTTTGGGAATGGTTGAGGTTAGAAGGCACCTCTGGTCCAAGACCTGCTCAAGCAGGGCCACCCAGAGCAGGTTGCCTGGGTCCACGACCAGGTGGCTTTTGAAGATCTCCAAGGAGGGAGACTCCACAACCTCTCTGGGCAGCCTGTGCCAGTGTTCTGTCATCCACACAGTGAGGAAGCATTTCCTGGGAAGATGGTAAGCTTGGCAATGCTGATCTTATTTCAAGACTTTTCACTATGCTTTGAGGATCTATTTCTTTCAGAAGGGATGGTTTTACGGTGGCCACTTCCAAACTGTGTTGTGACCAAAGCAATACAGTGTTTTGATCCTGAAAGTCTGTAAGCAACCAAGTAAACATCCATGGCAAAAGCACGATCCAGGACTAAGTGGTAGGGGTGCTACTCTGGGGATCCACGTTCACTTCTACACTGATTGGTTTTCTTTGTGGCCTCAGTAAAGTAATCTTACAAGACCTTTTCTAGCTATACATTTGCACAGTACCTGGCAAAGACCCCAATCAGGAATGCTCCTCTGCACTAAACTGAAATAAGGTCTCAGTCAGTCACCTTGCAAATGCATGGAGAAACAAAAAGGTGCAAGCAGAAAATGGGGATGTGTGGAGAGATACTATTTTAAATCTTTTCTGTCTCATGATGAAGATAACCACTGAGCCATAGTTGTGCCTAACTCCATTAAAAAAACAATTAAAAGTCCCCTGATGCTGTGAAGGTGCTGTGAACACAGGATCAGGTTTTCATTGTTGCTGCTGCCCATCTCAGGTCACCATCCCTGCAGTGCTCCTCACCTGGGCTATCATCATGAATCCAGTCTGTCTTGTTTAGAAAGGAAGCTCCTTTGTATGTGAATCCAAAAACATATGTATTAACACAAACAGTTGCTTATTTTGATGAATGTAGAGTCAGTAATGTGATCTAGAGCAAATACTTGAAGCGAGTTGTTGTTGAAATCCTGGTATTACATTGCTGCCCTTGTTGTTCACACAAGTCAATGGACTGTGTGCTTCAGAAGAATGGTATAGACATACATCAGGTACTTCAAACATGCTTTTTGAATAGAGTCTTTATATCAATAAGCTGTCCTACAGCTTGCCGAAGGACTGGAGGCAGAGCAAAAAGACATCAGCCAGCTTTTACCACGTACAACAAAAAGGATTTGGTACAAAGAAATATGAGAAAAGCACTAATCAGGTAGAAAGACCTATGGTAGGAAAGTGGATGCCATTGGCAAATAAGAGACTCACAGTTCTTATTTGTCATAGTGCTATTATTCTCCATATTCAAAAAACAACAATTTTGTGAACACAGTTGACTCTTATGGAAACCTATCCCTTGGCCACTACACTTCATTGGTCTAAAAAAGTTACTTCTTGAACTAGAAAATAAACAACAATAAAAAATCTTCCCCAAAGTAATACCATCTTTGAAAATAATAGCTGTGTATAGGCAATAGCTACTATATTTTTTAAGAACAGTCATAGTCTTTCAGGCAGCTGGAAAGGTTATTCCTAATGGTTTTGAATCTGAGATAATCATCTCCACCAGCCACAATGAACAGGTCCTGTCTGGAAGTAAAGAGACTATATCTTTAGCCTATTTTTCTCCCAGGAACATGTTTGAGTGTGGTTTTTGGTTTGGTAGTGGAGTTCTCTGATGTGTATCAACTGAAACATAGGAGTGTTTTTTTATCACCATCATTTGTAGATGTGGTCCAAGTTAGCATTAGGTAAACCTACTACCTGTGAACTGAAATATGAATAAAAATTCACCTGTTTACCCTGAACTTCTGTTACTCAGTAACTCAATTTTTTTTTTTTCAGGCTTTTCACCCCATTAACATGTCAGGTAGTTGAATACATAGTATATGCAGGTGCAATTTAATAATTACTTTTTCTTTAACTGAAATCAGTGAAATTCCACAGGTGAGAAATGGCATAGGTTGCCATCATGTAGCAGGACTGTTGTCATATTGACATACTAGGAGGGGCTCACTACATCATCAGCATGCAACAAAACCTTTTTAGACAATGTCCAAACTCATATTCCAAGTTGCTGCTCCCAAGATATGTCCCCCAGGAACAAAAAGAAGAGAAAGATAGAAAGTGAGTGAATCACTAGGAATTGGTGTCACAAAGTGCTGTTTGCTCACCACCTACCAAACCGTTGCCTCTCCCACAAAGCCTGTAGCAGGAGACACTCCTTCCATTTGCTAGAGATGACAATCACTCCTATCAGGCCTCTGCAGCAGAGATAAGCTCAGACTAAGTCCTCTTAATAACTTCTGTTATTGGAGAAAAGAGAGAAAGAGTTTTTCCATTTTAGTTCTTTGGTAGAACAAGTTATCCCTCACTCTGGTAGGGCTCCTGTTTTTTTGGCATACTGCTTTTCTTTATCCCGTTACTGTTCTCATTTTTCATTTCCCTACATTGCACCAGTTGACCACAGCCCAAGTGAATATGAATGTAAATGTAAATGGCAAGGGCAATACTGGGGACACGTCATCTCTTCTTGTTTGACAGGACTCTCTTAACCCTTGGATGTGTTGGCAAAATCCTTTTTGATACTGTGAAAGCTGGTAGCTCCTGTAGGATGTGGATGAAGGTCTGAAATAAGTCATCATATGTTTCTTCACAAAAAAAAAAAAAAAAGAAAGAAAAGAAAAAAATTACAGGGAGTATGCATATAGGACATATCATGCAATGGGATCCATTTTAGAAAAAATAAATGTCTGAATTTTCTGAGACTACAAAATCAGCTTGAGATTTTCTTCTATGGGAGCCCAGAAATTGATACAGTACAATAAATAGCAAGTCGCTACCTGGTGTTTCACACTTTGGAGCGGAGCACAAAGACCTCAATTTAAAAAGTGTGTATTAATTTTGAGTATCCAAACTGAAACTCCTTAAAAGTAGCATGCTAGATGGAAAGTGGGGATCCCTCAATTTCTGCAAATCAGGCCTTTTCTAAGTGGCTCAAACTACTCACCCTGGAATGCTTAGATCAGTTTAACAACAAAAGTTTTCCAAATTACTTTACCCAAAAGAAAAGGTAGATGACATGATGTAAATGCACTACAAGTAATCACAAAATACATTTTATGTGTGCTCTATATTTGTACTTAATCCTGAAATCATGAGTATTTTCAATCCATATTAGAAGAGAAATAAACTGTAGTTGGTATAGTAGAGAAATAGAGTAATTTGTATAGTTGAGCATTTTACTGTGAAATCTTTTCTCATTTTGCATGACAAAGACAAACAAGATGAAGTGTGTTGAATCATTTCCAAACACTCCTTCTCAAGAGCCAAATAATGCATGAAAGCAATATTTACAATATTTTAAACATAAATATTACAAGAAACCCAGAGTGCATATTTTACATTTGGAAGAACTCTGTTTCAATTAAATTGGTGAGTCAATTAACTGAGGAAAATGTAGTTGACGTTTATTTGAAATGTGAAAGACATTTTACATATTTTAATTTTTTTTATGATATTCTGCTGTGTAATAAGATTCTATAATTATCTGCCAAAGCCACTGGCTTACCTTTTAGTTCAAAAGATACTCCATAATAAAGTGCTACTGTCATAATAGCTATTCTACTTTTCCCTCTGAAGTTCTTTCCCACTTGGAAGAATAATAGGTATTGAATATAATTCTATAGCATCAGCTCCTATAAGGCTAAAACAGGTGTTTAACTGGAAAAGAATAGTGTTTAAAAAGGATTAAAAATTGAAACAGGAAGTATTTTGTGCCAAAAATATTGTGCTTAAGGTTTCTCATGATCACAAAATTGATGTTTCAGACAAAGGCTTACTTTCATTTGGGTGGAATGATTTCTGTATCTTATTATCCTTTCAAATACCTACAGAGAAATGTTAGAAAGCCCAGTTAAACAGGCAGACACACCCGTTATTTTGGCAATTTTGTGAGAGTGACACCTGGACAAACATCTGGGCAGCCTAGTCTTTCAGCAGTAGTGAAATCAGAAAGGTCAAAAATGCTGTAGACAGTTGTAATGCTCTGATTTAATAACAAGTTTAGCTCAAAGTTGTGGGGAAGGCTGGTTCAAAGAAATGCAGTGAAAGTTGGTGGGAATTTGATAAGGTGGGGAAATTAAGATGTTCCATGGAGGTCTGGTTTTAGCCTGGCATTGGCAGAATTTTGGTACTGGCCTTCAGATGTTCATCCAAGTCAAGTCATCCCACAGGCATCCTGAGGGGCCTTAATGTGGCCGGGTAGGTGGACAGCTCTGGGACTGGGGCCTGCTGTCTTCGCATTGACAGCTTTTAAAATTTGAGAGAGTTAGCTCCTATAGGGAATGAGATGAGATTTGAAAAAAAAAATCTAACACATTCTCTGAAAAACATGGGATTACTTTTCTCTGCCCAGCTCTAGTAGTAGGCTCTGTTTCTTCAACATCTGGTTAATGATGTGCACGAACCATTGTGTTTTAAGCCACAGCAGACCTAAAAGCATGGGATAGAACAAGTGTTTTTGCACAAGAAGTGGATTTGATTTCTTTAATAGGAAATTTTACATTACTTGCTCTTTGGTAAACCTGCTAACCGTGACATTTGGTCTATGACAAAGAGACCAGGCCTGTGACCTGACCATATTTTGCGAATTCAATTGAACTTCATCATCAACAAATATCCATGAGAAAATGTAGCCTGAAAGGGGTGTTCTTTGTAGAGTGAAATGGCAATGCAGGAAAGAAGTAGTATTTCTGAAAACTGAAATTCTAGGAGCCTTTTTGCTCTGATCTGCTCTTTTGACTTCAGAGATGAGGTCAGCATCTCAGTCATCATGTTGTCACAGGTGGGCACAATAAACTGGCAAACCCACTAATATTGCTGCTTGTTTCCCCCAAGCAGATCAGATACTTTCTCCTCCTCATGTTACATAGCATGGTCCCTACAAGTGGTCAATCTGGTTCCAGCAAAAGTCCACAAGTAATCATAGAATCACAGAATATCCTGAGTTGGAAGGGACCCACAACGATCATTGAATCCAACTCCTTGCTCCACACAGGACCACACAAAAATCAGACCATGTGTCTGAGAGCATTGTCCAAATGGCTCTTGAATTCCAGCAGGCTTGGTGCCATGACCACTGCCCTGGGGAGCCTGTTCCAGTGCCCAACCACCCTCTCGGTGAAGAACCTTTTCCTAACACCCAGCCTGACCCTCCCCTGTCACAGCTCCATGCCGTTCCCTCGGGTCCTGTCACTGTCACCAGAGAGAAGATATCAGTGCCTGGCCCTCCGCTCCCCTTGTGAGGAAGCTAGTAAGACACTAGTAATCTTGCTCTAAATTAGCAGAGCAGTACTACTATGGAATTGCTTATGTAAGAGGAGGTTTCTATAATCAGGATGCCTATTTAGCTATATGTCCCATGACATCTTACTGGGAAGAAGGGAAAACAATTCATTTTTTGAGCAGATGTGGTATTATGACCATGCCACACGTCCCAAGAGCTTGGCTTCTGCTTCCCAACATCCCCAAAGGTATGTCACATTTTCCTTTGTAGGGTGACAACTGTGCTTCAAATAACTCCATCTCAGTTGTTAAATCTATGAAGATTACAACTGTTTCACACCTGTCAAGCAAATGGGCATTGCCCTCCTAAATGGACGTCTAATTGGCGTGCAGTTTCATTTGCATGCATTTTCAGTTTTCAACAGGTGGCACTAAAGAGCCAATAAATGATTCTGTTCCCAGACTCCAGCATGCAAACTCCTGGGCAGGCACTTTTATGTGTGTTTATCTATTTAAATATGGTATTATAATTCCAACATAATTAGTCATCTAATTGAATTGCATGACCACATCCATCCAAGACATTTGCATGTACAATTAATTAGGATTTATCTAAAAGCACTCTTTTTTGTTCTCTATTTCCTACAAGTCAAATTACTCATGGATGGATTAGATGTTGATTTCATTTTGAATGTGCTACAGTATAGGTACTTGGAGAAAAATAAGTCTGCAGAATTGGTAAGCAGCAGACAAGCAAAGAATTATTTTTCTTTTCCTTTCTATTTTTATAGTGCTACCAGTGGCCAATGTTTTAGAGCATGGCCAATGTGGGCCAGACTTGCTGTCATGCTAGAGAAATAAAAATCTGTAGTGTCTCGTTCATACACCTGCAGAAAGAGGGTTTACAAAAGCAGAATGACTTTGCACACACTGGTAGGTTTCAGTCTACCTCCAGCATAATTTTTACTTAATCTTACATGTTTCTGATGGTTGCAATACATTTGCTAATGAGCATTCTTGGAAACTAATGGAGAGAAAAAGAAACTCTTAAAGTCATCCTGTGGAAACAGCCTTGTTCTCAAGCAAAATATTTACAACCATCTCAGTTGCAGGAACTAATGAAGACCCACCTTGAGATATGTATGTCAAACAGAAACTGAAACATTATGAATGGCCCATAAACTGAAAATTAGGTTTGAGGAAGTGTCCAAACCAATGAGAGATGAAAATACCTTGGAAACTGGACAGGCAATATGACTTTGGTTTCTTAATTGTTTGACAAAATGCTTTTTCTTCAGAATGTATGTATTTGATTATTGACTACTAATGGGAAGGTGAAGCTCTTCTTTCATTCTTTCATTACCCAGTTGTAACCAGTGTGGGATGTACTTGGGTGCTTCCAGAAGAATGAGCAACACTAAAGCACATCTTTGAAGACCCAGCTGATATATGTGTGAGGAATTATAGATACAGCTGTGCAAAACCAACCAAACAAAAACCAGATATTTTATTTTGCAGGAGAGTGCGTTAGAACTAAAATATATTGTGTTTCAGTCCTGGAGCTTTGAGGACAGTTTGCTCCTGAAAACTGCTTAGAGAACCAAAATAATCTGTGTCAAGAAATAACTTCACAAGAAGGAGAGAGTTACACTGACATTGCAACACTGCAGTGTAAAAGGGAGGAGTGGGCCAACATTCCTCATTTCTGTGTAGTCTTTGAAGACCATTGCTTTGTGGCTCTTTCTTTTAAACAAATTGTTTCTTGTACTTCCAGTATGTGGTCTTTTAGTCCATAGCTTGTCAGAGAGCTTTTCTTCTGTGAATGGCTTCTGGTGAGGGAAGTGGACTGGTGTAAAATTATTTCTCCTTGAGATCTATCTCCTCTCTTTTTTTTTGACTTCCAGATTGTTTTTATTTATTTATTTTAATAATTATATCAATGTTTTTATTCATTTAGAAAAGCTCACCTTAAACTTCCAGAGGAGTGAACAGTGAGCCCCTGCAGGGTACACTGGCTGCTGATCAGGTTTTCAACAAGTATTTCTGATCTGAGTGTTTCTCTCACTGTTACTGTTTTTAGCATCCTATTAGAGCAAGGCCAGATGGATTTTCTGCTTGCAGAAGTAACCACTGTCTGAGTGAAATAGATTTTTTTTTTTTCATCTCAGAAAGTTAGTGGAAGGAGGTTTCTTTCTACAGTTTGCAAGGTTATCGGTAAGAGTTATATCTCAACCTTTCATTGAATTCCAATGTACTTAGCTTCAGTCTTATCCTTAACTTTTATGTTTAGGTGCTTTGCTGAACAGAATGCAAGCCAGCTCAGTTCTTTGCTGAATTGCAGGTAAAAGAATTACAGCCAGACTTGCACATGTGTGTGCAGCATGAGTGTGTGCATTTAAGCTCTGTGACAATTGATGGACAATACTATGTCTGTCTATGTATTTGAAAGATTACAACAAGAGCAGAAGTAGAAGAAATAATTGAGAGGATGGAACAAAACAAATAAAGGACTAGAAGGAAATTCAATGTTCCTTAATGTCTAGGTCATTTAAAATTCAGCAGGTGAGTAAGTTGTAATGTGATGCAAGGCACAATTTTCAATTGGCCTAGTGGGGACACTGCAGCAGTCTCGAAACAACCTGCTCCGTATACTTTGTAAAACCATCTAAGTAATGCACTGTCCTTCCATCTATTGAAACTGCAGTTTCCCATTTCATTTTATCTGATAAAGCCATCCATTGCGGATATGTACTCTTTTTTCTTTTTCCTTTTTTTTCTCCAAATAAACCATTTTGTATAAGAGTTGTGAGCTTCATGACCTCAGTGGAAATGCTTGTTTGTGGCTTTAGAGAGTGCACTCTGCCAATACCCCATTCACCTCCGATGCTGACAGCTGCAGCAGTGCTGATGACATGTAATATACTATATGTGGCTTTAGACACTCCATCAGAACATGAAAAGACCAGAATCACATCCATATTTTGACAATTTGCCAACATTTCTGCTGAAACAGTGGGCTATAATTCAAGCATCTGATAAATGTTTGTAAGACTCTAACAATCACAAAGTCAGGAAACTCTACACAGAAAAAAAAAAAATTGAAAAAATTATAGCACTGAGCTTAGCTTTTTGAATTAATTGACTCCTACTTTATTACCTAATCAAGGGATTGAAGTTCTGAAAGTTAAAGATGTAATATTTAAGTTTGCCTGAAAAAAAAAAAAAAAAAAAAGTAGATGTTTTACTTTGGCAACAATTTGTTATCTGCAATTTAAAAGGCAAGTAAAGCAATAATTCCCCCAGGTGCTGACTGGGAAAAGGTCAGATTCCTGGAAACAGAAGGAGACTGAAAACCAGATGAAGAGAAGGGGAAGTCAGTAGTGTCTTTACTAAAATCTAATTAGGAAATAGCATCTTTTCCTCTGCTCTGGAAAGAGCAGAAACTATCAGTGAAATATCAGCAAACAGTTTGGCATCTTCAAAGATATTAATTAAATAAAATTTGGAAAGTGCTTTGAAGATGAAAAATGGTAGGGAGTGCTAAGTATCACTATTAGCAGGACCAGTGTGTCAACTGATGTTGTCTGTCTGCATAGCATTGGGTGAACACTTGGGTAATTAAGGTCAAATGAATAGCCTTGCCTGGTCAATTTATGGGATAAAGTGTGTCTTGTTGCTAGCTGAAGCAAGATGTGGTAACTGTGCGACTAGCAGATCTGGAAAGTGAACGTCTATAGCAGACATATTTCATTGCTTTGGGAGTCACCAGTAGCAACAGCTGTCTCTGACTTTGTGGTTCTGACTTGTACTCTACATATCAGGGCAGTGAGCAGTGTTACATACCATTTAGCAGCTTCTGAACTTATGATTATTAGTTTGACATCATACGTGCCTTCATTAAAGGCACACATGCCTTCTTGAACTGAAACAATACCTCATTTGCCAGATCTATTTTTTCCAGCTTACCAATATTTTAATACTAAAACAATTATGTAATTAATTTGGCAAAGACTGGGGCAGTGAAGGATTGCTCTTGCTGACAAGAGGTGCTATTCAAACCTCTATCTACAGTCTGCAAGTGCACTTCAGCCTTTGGGTTATTATTCTGGGAGCTCTTGTCACAGACTGACCCCAATCTGTTAGATGTTGTATATTTGCTGTACCAAATTGAGAATTTGCATAAGTAACTTCTAATTTCCTGAAGTTCAATGTTTATCTTGACTTACCTTAACGAAGTCCCCAGGGGAGCAGACCAAACACCAGTGTGAGCAGTGGGTGCAGGTTATGGTGCAGCATGGGCAGATCAGGACTCACAGCCCAAGACCTGGGGAGCATGAAGGTCTCATGCAGACTTCACGGTAGGAAAGCCCAAGTTTCTCAAATGCTTGGTTCTGTTGCAAAATCAAATTTAGAGGCAGCTTAAACTGTCCCATGTGACTTTAGAAAGCAGGAGGAGCATCTATACCTGAGCCTTAGTCTGAGCTGGGAGAGAGCCAGTAACTGTAGATGGAAGGTTGCTGCCACTGCTTGATACCACGTGGCTAAGACTTGATTCAGATGGCAAATCTGCTTCCCAGCTGCAGTTATTTACTTTCAGGTGTATCTAGTGTCAGGACAGAACAGGGCATCACAAGCTGGCACGCTCTATGTAACCACCTGCCTAGCTTGTGAGCAGATGTGTTGTCTTTGGGCTGCAGGCTGGGACATCCATTTCATAACTCAGTAGTTACTCCAGAGCATCCTTTTGTGTTTTTCTCTTTTGTGTTAAAAATGTCAAAAATCTTCCCAATATATTTTGAGTTAGAGAGCACCACATGAGCATCACTGGGGTAAGTTCAGGCAGAATGGTGGCACTCAGGTAATGAGCAACAAGCTAAGCCAAGTCAGCTCTCTCTCTTAAGTACATACACTGTCATCTGAGTAATACTGTAAAGGTGAATTGTGCACTCCTATGTTTTGTTAAAATTTAGAAGTGTTGGATGCCATAGAGGTCAAGGGAAACTTGGATGAGGCAGGCCTGGTTTTGTTACTTACGACAGCTCTGCCCACAAATAGCTTGATAAACAATATCCCTGGTGGCCAATAATGCAAGCTAAACTGCCTTGAAATCTAACTCGAAGTGTAACAGCTTGCTGTTTAGTGCATCTTGCTGACTGTATCAAAAGCAATTCTTCAGAGCAGAGTAAATACAGAGCACAAGACCGTAAAGCTGCAAGTCCTCTCACAGAGTCATAGGCTAAGACTTACAGAGAAAACTTGGGCATTGTAAAAAAGGCAACAAGAAAGACTGTTAGGAGTCTTGTCACCAAGTTTCTTGTCCCTTTGTTGCACCTTATAAAGGTGCATGTCAGGATACCTTCCTGCAACAACACACAAGCAGAATTTAGATGCATACATCCACAGAAACACTCAAAAAGCCTTCAATGAGCACTGAAATTGTTGGTATTCAGTCAGCAACTGTATTTTGGATCTCAGGATGCCTATGAGAGGAGTGTGCCTTCAGAGGAGCAGCTACCTCCAGTCTGAGTCTCTGACAGGAACAGTTCTGTTATGCATGCTCCGAGAACAGAGATGCTCTCTTGGTGGAGAACACATTGTCTCTTCGATGCGTCTATAGCTCATGGTATACCTCTTTTTTATATATATTGGATGTTGTAGCATGTACAGATGAAAGCTGAGTCCTGCTCAAGATTACTTTAAGAATCTTGATGACTCTTTACTTTTTTAAGTTATGAATGTTGGGCTTCTGTACTTTACACCATAGCTAAAATAATCTGCAGCAAGGGTGAAGAAGAGAAACCTATGGAGAATAAATAAAAATAATTAAACCAAATGACAGAGCCACCCATTATTAATATCTCCTACTGTCTGTGTCCCAGCCTCTCAGGGAGCTGTACCCAGCTACCCAGAGCATCAGTAGCTCATTTAGCATTTGTCATAGCCCAAGGATGAGTCAGTCTATGACTTAACTAATCTGGCACAGTGCATTTTCTGTAATGCCAAGTTTGATCAGACTATTTTAGTGGTTCAGCACTATAGAAAAGAGGCACTACAGACAAAAAGTGATGTTGACTCAGCCATTTGGCTCCTGCCAGTGAACATTAGTGATTTTTGAATTGCTTAGATTCCACTTCTAATGAAAATCCATTTAGACAAAGTAATTTACATGCATTGCTCATTTCCATATGAGGTTTGAAGCCTTTGCCACATTGCTACAAAGAGATGCAGTTCAGAATGCAGTCATTTCTCTCTGCCCACATACAGTACACGAATGATTTTGCCTCACATAATTGCTTGATATCAATACTCAGTAGATACATTTTGACACGTGACAGAAGATAATGGGATTTCCCAGGGAGAGGGGAGAAACAGAATATTCTAGTAGGAAGAAGATTTTTGCATTGTATTGATTAAAAATTTTACTTGGTATATCAAGAATGTTTCATCTCCACAGCTAAATCAAAAATTGCCCGGTGATAGCTGGAAGCAAGTAACAGGCTATTAGCTCTAAGACATTAAGGAAAAATTCCAGCTGTATTGAAGTCAGAGGTAAAACACACATTGCTTTGCATATGGTGAGAATGTCTTCCTGCAAAAGCAGTAATAGCCAAACAAGCACTTCAACACTTACATGAAGATTTCACAGGCCACAGTGAAAGAAAACTTTAGGCATCCTGAATTGGTTGTAAGGGAATTTGGGCTGCAGGTATTCATGCTGTCATCATAGTGCCTAAATTAGAGCTGTTTTTTCAGCGCTTTCTTTCCAGCTAAAAGAGAAAGAAGGGCACCTCCAGGTGATTCAGAGGAGTTGGTTTCAGTTCCTGCCCTGAGCTGTCCTGCAGAGAGGAGCTTCTTTTTCCACAGTAGCTAAACAACATGCCTGGGTAAATGAACCTTCCGAGTAAAGCACCTAAGTTTGTTCCCTCAGGGGTGTAAATTCCAAATTGCAGTTCTGAAGATCTGCTTAACTCTCCATGAGTATTTACAGCTTCTAAAGCAGTAGAAAATCCAACTTCTGCCCAAGCAGAGCATGAGTTCAGCTTAGACAAGACTGAGCTGGATACTTCTGTCATACTCACACTCATGAGCCAGAAACCGAGGGTGGGATGTAGCTCTGAAGGAAGATGCATTTAGGCGTTCAGAGCATTAATATGTCCCTGTGAGCTATACATCAGAGTGTTTATTATAGTCAGGGTAGGTCTAATCAGCACAGTCCATGCAGCACAGAGAGCTGATCAGCTCATAATAAACTAGGTACAGACATTTGGTCAGCTGAGCAGCTTCTCAGACTCCTCAGAGTTGCAGCTCACATGGAGACCACAACATTGAGGTATCATCACCCAGATCTGAATCCCAGCCCAGGTACCACATTGTTTACATCCTCCAAGAGTCTTGTCCTTTCCAGAGAATGTTCAGCAAACAGGGGATTGAGCATTTATCAAAAAGTGAAGCACAGTCTCTCTCAGACATTATCCTAGCTGGGCTTGGGGCAATGGGGAGCTCAGCCATGTTCAGCATCTCCCTCAGTCTGAGGGTATCAAACCCTCCTGATCCCAAAAAGTGCTCTGGCTTTACATCTGCTAGCTGGTCTTAATGCGACATTCCCTGCCTCTCCTTTTTAACCTTTTACCAGTGAAAGGAGAACAAAATTCAAGAGTGTGTGGCAGAGAGGGAGAGATTTGAAAAAAGCTAGATATGATGAGTCTAATGGAGAGTCTGGGGAGCTAAACAGAGAGAGACCTTGGTTTTGATTCTTGGCCCCAGAGCTTTTACTGTATGTTGTACTAGTTGCCAGATGAACTGCAGAACTGCTTTTATCTTGAGGATAAGAAACTGAGATCCCGAGAAGTTACAAAAACTTATCTGAGGTCCTACTTTAAGGCAGTAGCAAGTTAATAGGACTTCCAGACTTGGTTTTTCTCACTCACTGGCCTTAAGTAGGGTAACACTACTGGTGTTCTCCTAATTGTATGTTCAGAAAGGTCTTGCTAAACGATTTCCTTTAGACTAAACAAGCCCATGATAGAGTGGTCAGATGGTAGCTGGGCTAGGGGGCATGTTGCAGATGTGTTGCCTTTCCTTTCCAGCTTTTCTATATCGTTGAAGTCTTTTGCAGAGCGGGCACTCAGCTGCTATGGTGATGGATAACATTATAAAGCTCTAACCTAGAAAGATGGATGTTGGATGAGCAACTTTCACCACCTCTTATTTGCCTTTTCTTTAAGTAATTAGAGCCCTATATTTATCCTGGCACTGCTTGCAGAGTCTGCATTTACAAAATGAAATTATCTGTGAGGCTGTACCCTCAGCAAGCCATTTAAAACTGAAGCTCTGGGACAGCTAAGTGCCTGATTTTGGATGGTACTGAGAAGAGCTAGGTGAGGTGCTGGGGTTTTTGGGGAAAGTAAGTGGTTTGTCAAAAGACTTATTTGTCATAGTTTTTGTTCATTTGTGAGATTTGAAATTTGAAGATAATAAATACCCTTGGCTTCGGCAGGAGAAAAGAATGTGAAAATAGTCTTCTCTTCTATTTGCAAGGTGAATGGGGTTTATACTGCCCTTGTGGTGCAAGGTCAGTAGTCAGGTCTCACCTATGCCCACAGGAGTTTTTCATGACAGCACCCCCAGAAGGTTTGTGCCTTACTGCCAAGCTACCGGGGGAGTTTTGGGGAGGAGCAGCTGAAGCAATTCTTTCTCTCTATTCCTCGTGATGAAGACTTGGGACATCTCCTGTAAAAAGTGAGAGTGAGAGATGTTCTTATGGTCTTTGTCTCAATGACAAGACAGGGTTTTATTAAAAAAACAGAATAGTAAAGGAGAGGCTGAGGTCCACTGTACTGCATCCATACTCCCTTTTGAGGAAGAGTGTTTCTCAAATGAGGCTATGGCCACCCAACTACTTCACTGAAAATCGTCTGTGAACACTGCTATTAATTTCCTCTATCTTATATTGAATTGGTCATTTTGGACACAATTCATTATGCAAAGGCAAGAGAAAACAAAGGAATGTAGGGACAGAAGGGAAAGCACTGGTCACTTCTGGATAGTGAGCTATCAAAACAGAGGCAAAAAAAAATGAATAAGCTGTGGCCTCAGCACCTTGTAATCTTTTATATCTATTTTACAAACCTCAGAGCTTTTCTCCAAAGAGATACACTTCCCAAAAGTTATATTTAAAATACAGTGGAATGTCAGGTTAGGAATGATCTGATGCTACATTTTTAAATGAGATAGATAGCAAAGGCTGTCTTTTTCACGTGAAAATTAAAGTAGAGCATTAAAGCAGATTAATCATTCTGAGTAAGATTCAGCTCACATATTAGGATTCCTAAATATGGGTATATGTGGTTTTGTTCACATGAGTGACCTAAGCTTCCACTGTACTCCGTGGAGATCCAATGTAAGGTCTAGTTAAAGCAGTCTAAAAAGCTATTCACTCACCCTGAAGTAGATGCCTAACTCGTCCTTCATATCTCTGATGAGGATTTGGAGCCATAGCACTTGAAACAGGTTTGTACTAATTACTCTCAAACTGTTTCATTTAAGGTATGGCAAACTATATTTTTCCAGAACATTGAAGTACACAAATTCGTGTTTCAAGTCTTGATCTCAGTTCAAGGTAGAAAAGCACCCCTGAAAGGTCAGAATTCCTTCCAGCGCAGCAACACCAAAATGCCTAGCTGCTTTGCTTCTGGAGTTCTCTCTGAGCTGCATTTGTTCCTCTTGGCAAACTTGTTAGTAGAAGTGAGGGATATCAGCCCAAACAACCTTAAAGCATCTTCTGTTGGTTTGCTGAGGGGAAGAGTTGTTTTTTTTGGAGGTACCCAATAGATCTGTGGCTGAGGAAATATACATTAAATTTGGCTGTGTTTGTATTAACTCACCTTGAATGTCAGCCTAGGCTGCAATGTTCCATTAATTGGTGGAGTACGTTGTACAAGGATCTGGCCACTAACTGGGAGAAAACATATTAAAGATAAAGATTGGTTAAGCTACTGTGTGAAGTTCCTAATGAGAATTAAATTCTACAGACTATATTCCATTTCATATAATTACCAAACATTTGAACTCTCAAGTGCCCAGTGCCTCCTTTGACTGCTTCAGTCTAAATTTAGATTAAAAAAAAAAAAACACCAAAAAAATAATCCTTCCTTAATTTGTCCAAAATGTTTGGTCTCGACTTTAATTGCTTTTAAATCCTGTCAATTAGAGTTTATAATGGAGAAAACCTGTTAATAGTGAAATGAATCCTCTTGCGTTCTCAAAGTGTGCAGTAAGCCTTCTCACCCAATTGTAATAAAATTTGTTGTGGCATAGTTTTTGGGATCAATACAGCAGACCACTGTCAATCAAAGAATTTTCTACTTACTTAAAAGTTAACAGACTTTTAGTGTCTTTGTGTTGGACTGAGGACAGTCTGAGTTACCACAGAAGATTAAATCTTTAATTTTACATTACTTCAGCCATCTCTATAGAACAAAGTGGGCTTTACCTGTTGAATATGAGGCTTATGTGAGCTGAAGTGCTCTTGAGACATTAAGAGGCAGTCTTGAACAGTCTCTGAGATTTAAGCTGAGGGGAATTCTAAAGGGATTACTGCAGCATTTTACATAAAATGAGAAATAAAAACAGACTTGAGCAATGCATGATCATAAACGCATTCCTGCTGTGATCAAGAGTCCTGTTCCCATTGCTGTTCTAAGACTAAAGCAGGAAGAACTGTCAAAGGGCAACCATACTTGTAAGGATTTGTACAAGTCCAATTTATAATGAAATTAAGGGGCTGAGTAGTTTTGAAAGATTTGTTAAAAAAGGAGATACTTTTCATAGTTTCTCCAGCCCAGAGGTGGGAAATACAAGCATTATTGGAATACTGCTTTGTAGAGGAGGCATGCTACTTTCCAAGAACAGACATAGCTAACAACTAGTACACAAAAAAGTAATTTTAGCAAAAATTCACAAGGATTTTAACTATTGGTTACCCTTTTCTGAAGACAATAGTGGCAAGTAAGCTATGAAGAAATATCTCATAAATAAAGTACTGACTTATGTGATGTATGCAATGGTAGACACAGCATATGAGAAAATAAGTGTGTTCTTGCGAGCTGTGATTCACATTTACACTACGGCTTTCTTACACTGCAAGAATGGTATAAAAAAAAACTCAGTACAAAATGGGAGGTGAACCTCTGTACTGTCTGTACTGGGAGAGAGAAGCCTGTATGCATTTGTGTGTGTGTGTAAAACATACACAACACGTTGTATTTACTGTTTAAATAAAGAGGAATTATGATATGGCACCAGGCAATTGTCAGCAAATACTGACAGTAGATTCTGGTCACATATTTGCTTAAAATAATAATAATAAAAAAAATTATTTGTGCCTGCAGTTCCTCAGGTGGTGAAAGCAAAGACTTTGTTCCCTGTATTGAAGGTGCCTTGGCAGGTATCACAGCTAAATATCTTTCTGGTCCTCAGAGACAGTAGAAAACAAACCCTACCAGTCTAGGTCGAGGGTGAGCAGATTTCCCAGTACAGTGAACCACAGATAACAATCTTCAAATAACCCAAAGCCATGATGATCTTACTTATCTTTGAGCATGAAGAGGGAGCTTGAGAAGCAGTCCCTCAGCCAAAGAGAGTAACAGCTTGCCTGGATTTTCCATTACTTTCCTCAAAAAGGACACATCAGTAGGCTGAAATTACTGCAGGTCCAAGGCAACCACAGTCAGGTGCTATCTCAGCAGCACACAATAGCACTCATCCCCTCCCCAGAGAGAGATCAGATAGACCAGAGGCCCCACCTCAGCACTAGCCTACTGTCCTTAGGCAGAGCACAACAAAACCCATCATCTGGTCCTCCCTACCTTTCCTAAGGCTAGTGTTAAGCAAGATGTTGGGTGTACTGGAAGATGGGCAAGGCCAAGGTCCACTCTTTATTTGTCTCTTCAACCATCCTGCGTGCCATAAGAGCTATGCAGAACTATGTTTCTCCACTGGACTGTTCTCTGGGATGTCCATAATTCAGTTCAGGTGTCAACAAGTGCCTTGAGCCCAGATTTTTTTTCTCCTGGAGAAGCTTTGTGGTTGGCCTTCAGTCCTTGATGATGATCCTGTGTTTGTTCAGTGGTCCAGATCCCAAGGAAATCAACTAAACTTCTGTCCATCAGTCAACAATGCAGATTTAGCCCCTTCTTCAGGCTGCAGCACCAAGCCATAGCTTTACTGATCATTTCACTGCTGGTAAGCAGTAAAGCATCAACTGTCTACTGAAAAAACAAATAAACAAAAAAAAAAAAAAAAAAAAAAAAAAAAAAAAAAAAAAACAAGTATAAATATCACATTGTCCATTTGGTTATGCTAGCATGATGAGCAAAACTTTGCTGTTACCTGTTAGAAACCCTATTAAAAACACACAAAATAGATGAAATTCCTGAAGAGAGAAATCTATGAAATTCAGTTTCCATAACTGGTCTGAATGGAAGTTAAATTTGTCCATCATTAGACACTGTGATTACAAAAGCTCAGCAAATATTTACTTGGGGTAATAACATGCAGAGATTTCCAACTCTATTTATATATTTAAAGGATAGAAAGCCCTCTGTTGAGATCTTTTCTGTTCAATTATAAGAAGCATGAAAGGAAACAAGGATCACAATAAAGAAGTATTTGGTAATTGTCATACAATAAAATACAGAATATGGATGGAGATCAAGCACACATTGTGAACCACACTCATTATTATCATAAAGTTTTATGTGGAGTCTTGCTCTTTATTATGGTCTCATCATATAAAATACAGATCAGTCTGAATTAGAGTAATTCTAAAAACAGACAGGACACCTTTCAATGTATTTTTCCTAACCATGCTGTGTACTACATTGAGGTATAACTATTGTGTTATAGAGAAATAACTGCAGTCACCATTTATAGTCATGTTCTGCTGTTTTTCCTGGAATGACAACTGCTTAGTGTGCTGGACATCCACAAAAGAGTTAGAATGTTCAGGTCTAAACACTGGCCACTTTGTCAATAGGTTATGGTGTTTTTTTGTTTTGTTTTGTTTTGTTTTGTATTGTTTTGAATAAGTGAGAAGATGGAAGTTAAAAGTACTAATAGTTTATTATTTGTGTCAGAAATAATTAAGTACCCACTGTACTGCTTGTCATTGACAAACTCCCAGGCAGATCTGGAACCAAGAGATTACAGTCTAATAGCTGATTTATAACAGTTGTCATTATGTTTAGGGTTACATTATTCCTTCCTTAGTCCTTCTGAATTTAGAGTAATAAATAAATATTAGATTTAAAATACTAATGTTATGTATATATGATTATCCCAAATTGTGCCTAAAAAGTGAAGATAAGTAAAAGATTTTAAATGGTGTATATCACTCCTGTTTTCTTGAGAGGAAATAAATACACAGAATTTATATTCCAGTTCATCAGAAAACACAACTATTTAATAAATACTGAGTGTACGTGAACTCAATAGGACATGAACAAGTGCTTAAAGATAGTCATACACACAAACATTTGGTTGCATGAAGGTGTAATTATTCACGTTTGGATACGTTTCTGCACTGTGGTAAACTGATTCACTCAAAGTCACCAGGCAAGATGGGCTGAGCTGGGGATTTATTCTAAAGCTCCTCAGTCCCATTCCAATGCCCCTTCCACAAGATTATCCTATCTCAATTAAAAAATTTTAATAAATCACAAGTGAATTATTCACGTCATCTTAAATGAATGCCAGCAAAACCTTGACACTACAGCATATGATTATGTTTTTACTGTATGGCACAGATTAAACAGAAAAGCAATGGAGAAAGGTCTTTTTTTTTTTTTTT
>VXAA01002584.1:148236-162531 GCA_013399115.1 Anseranas semipalmata
TTTTTTTTTTTTTTTAAGATGTATTGATTGTGGTTTTTGTATCCCTCAGTCTGAACAATGCATTAATGTTACTTATCCAATGGCCAGAGCTGTGGAAGGAGAGAGGGTAAGTATCTTTGTCCAGTATCTGATAGACTGCAACTGATTTTCTATGGAGAATATAGTTTTAATATGTTATCATATTTAATACACTATTTCAACATAAAAAGGAAAAGTCCTGATCTTTTGATAGAACAAAATATTTCTGAATTTCTCATTTGACAGTGAATGGTTAGTGAATAATAATGGTGATCTAGGACAAAATATTGCCTTAATAGTACAAGTAATTGAATAATCTAGGGGTCAGCAGGATTAACTGTCTTTGTTTTAAAAAGCCACTACTAATAGCTGCTGAAAATTTGGCAGTTTTGATGTAGTCCAACATCGTAATAGATTGATGAGAAGACTATAGGTGAAAACACAGAACTGTTTAGCATTTCTTCTACAGCTTTGTCACTTGCTATGAAGATCTGGATGCTGCTCTGAACTGAAGATTTTCTTTAAACTTCAAAGCTACATGACTTGCAAATGTGGAAAATCTCCAGTACAGCCAAAAGACCAAAACAGGGCAAAACAAGACTCTAAGACTGAACTTCCTTAGATAATGAAAACCTATAGATTCAGGTCAGTCTTTCTAATCCAACTGTCACATGCTATTTTCTTTTATACACTGAAATATCTATTTAATGGAACAAATTCTTCGTGGTCTATGATGTCTGATTATTTTTTAATAGATGATGTGTTCAAAAACAGTTTGATCTCTCCTCTCCTCTCCTCTCCTCTCCTCTCCCATCTCCCATCTCCCATCTCCCATCTCCCATCTCCCATCTCCCATCTCCCGTCAACATAATGTCTGAGCAATTCATTTTGTATTTTAAGAAACATGAATACCCTCTGTAACATCCGCTTCCTCCTTTCTTTCTTCCTGTCCTGTTGGACAACACAGTGAACTGTTTATTTAGGGAAGAAGTTGTTTTTTGCTTCTCTTATTCACTTATTTGTTTTATGTTCTCAATTAGTCAAGTCAAGGAGGGCCTTTGTTTGAGGTGGAAAGTGGTAAGGTTTGTGATGATCTTAAAACATGGAGTGGTTTGTTCCAAAGTGGTGAAAACCTATGTGTCTTTCACAGATGAGCATGGCCCACACCTTGTGAAGTACTCAAGGACTCCAGCTGGTGTCCATGGTCTTTAAGATGTCTTTGCCCTCAAGTAGAAGGACAGAAGGACTCCTGTGACATATCCATGCATCGCAATTTGTAGTATGGCCACACTGACATATAGCAGAAGGGCTGCAGCTAACAGCACCTCTCCAGTGTGGGACCCACAGGAAGCACCATCACCTCCCAGCATCACACTGACAGTGTGTGTCCTGTGACATGGTCTTGCATCTTCTGTGGGATAAGTTTTGTCCCACCTCATGATTGCCCACGGATATCTGCAGAAAGAGAATAATTGGAGAGGTTACACATTCATCTGACTTTTACTGTCCTTGAACTCATGACAAGCTTCTACAACGTTGGACATGGATCTGACCAGAACAGTGACTTCATCACAGCCCCAGGCTGTAGTGTTTAGATCCCAGATTAGAAGAGTGTAAGTGTTTAGTTCTGTGGTGAGTGAACTGTCCCAAGTACTGGGCTCAGAAAAGAATAATGTCATAGCAGACAAATAGTACAAATACAACATTCTCCTAGATTTTCACCAGATCCTCTTCTTTTCTCTGTCTTTATCAGGATTCCTGGTCATCTTGGTCAAATGAAGGGAAAGGAAATTCTGAGTGACTGCATAGAAAGGGTATGGAATCATTATCTTACCTTTGATCATTGGCTAGCAAAAACTTATTTTCTATTTTTCAATCATGTCACCTTTCAGAAAATACATGCATTTGCCCCTGAGAAATACAAACATACAAACATTTGAGATCTGTAAATATTTAAAAATAACTAGGGTATTCTACAGTAGTGATGAAAACATACCTGAAAGCTCCTGAGAGCAGTAAGCACCTAATGAATTTAGCCAGTGATTCTGACATTCTGCTGTAAAGTCATCCCATTGTGAGCTGAAGATTAGATAGCCCAGTCTGGTTTGTGTTTATTTTGTTATGTTGAAAAAGATATCTCAGTTGATTAAAATATTTTTTATAGATTAAAGACATTTTTGTCATTTTTAATGACTTACTACTAGTACTTTATAAAAAGTATTTGAGATTATGTTGACATATGCTTTAAAACAAGAAAAGCTTAAGTGGTATTTAATGGATAACTTATTACAAAGAAGGAATTCTCTAGACTTACTTTACCTTTAATTCACATTGTTTGGATGGAGCACTTTTTCACACGATAAAGCACTATGTGTACAGATAGAAAGAAGTGATTCGTGTGGCCAGAGAGCAAATCAAAGTCACGTTACTGCAAACAGGAGAGGGCTCCAGTGCTGTTGTACATTCAAGAGAGCTTAGAAATGCTGAACTGCACCATGAACATCACATTCCATGGAAACCACCCCTGGTCACTGGGGAGTTGGATGGAGCCACATAGACATCAGCAATATCACTGTTGTCATCATTTCATCACAGTAGTCCTCAAGAAAAAATTAGGGACCAAAACTGGAATCACAGTCCCATTGAATGAGGTACCTACATGGTTCTAAGGGTTTCTAGTCTAAATGAACAGGTGAAAGAGAGGTTCTCAGTCAGTCCCTCCTATCAGAGCTGTTTCTCTGCACTAAAAAGCACTGTCAACAAAAAGTTTGGGAATAAAGTCCATAATCCAGGTCCTTCTTAACATAAGTTAGGATCTCTTTCGCTTGCCATCTGACCCCACCATTCTTGTATATCTGGCTACACCATAGCCTCAAAATGTTCTACATGGTGCAGTTAAGGCTCTATTTTGGGAAGCGACAGTTGTGAGCTCTAACTTCTCAGGCATCCACAGACTATCTCCTAAGCTCATGGGCAATGACATTAATTTTGCTATGGAAATTCTCAAGAAGTGATTGTATTTGTACTTTCTGTAATGTGGTGGCTACGGCTGTTGGTGAGTCTTCGTTTTTCATTTCCTTTTGTACAAATATAATATGTTGCGATGGCTGGAGTGCCATCACAATGTGAATGCCTCCTGGTATGAGGCCATTCAGCAATCTGTTCTCAGACTCCATGGACATCTATTACACCCCTGTACAGATACTCTTTTTAGTACAGGTCTCTGGAGCTGTTGACTCCTCACTTTCAAAGCAACAAAGCTGAAAGTGGTTAACTGATAGCAATGCAAAAATTGGCGGCACTGACAGCTTCATTTCTTTGGGCTGGCTAAAATTGAGTCTCTGCACATTGTCCATGTTTGAATGATGTGCTGGGTCTCCAGAGCTTAGAAAATAACTGGTTGCTTAAAGTTCTAAACTGAGTAACTTCCACACGAGCCTGAGGACTTCACTGTAGGAACCCAGCCATTCTGCAGTCTTCATGTAGCCATCAAATATATGTAGGGTTCTTGTTAGGAAGGGGGAGGTTCTGAATCATTTCATTGGACTAAGGCAGCTAGATTTAGACTCAGTTCAATTTTAGGTACAAGAATGAGCTTTCAGGATCTCACATTGATCGTTGTGGTCAACATTACACAGGAAAGTCACAGTGGAGTGAGGCCTGAACTACAGCTTTAAACACCAAGAACACTTAAATACCCAATTCAAAACATTTTTCTAACATTTCAGTTCTGGGTCTGTCTCCAAAATAGAAAGGTGTTGTTTGCCAGATTTAGTTTAGATAAAACCTAGCTGGGAGGAATCTCAGCTGGTATGCCATTTGTGATTTGTCTCACAACTGAACGTTATACTGCAATGCAGCAACTTTAAGTCAAAGGTTTTTCATAGGAACAATGCCTAATTAAACTTAAAAGCAAACGAAAAAAAGGAAACCAATAAAATCCTCATCCTTCAGTACACACTGAACACCTTCAATTCTGAGAAACAGAGAAAGTGGAAGAGCTACTTTTAACTCTTGTGCTTATGAACATTTTCATTAATGCCTAAGGGTTACTCCCAAGTCATGGAGGCAATAGAAATATGCCTGAAAAGAGCTGCTCATGAGTTTTCACTGCCACTGAAAACTGGGCAATCGCAGATCCCCAGATCCTAGTATCAGTCAAAATTAAAACTGCATTATAAGTCTTTGTCACCTCTTTCTCTTGACACTTATTCTCTATTTTATCAGATGGTTGCCCAATGAAGCTGATAGTTTTAAAGTCTGGACTTATCTCTTGGTTCATTTTAAATACCAGAGACTGCAACACTGCGCTGAGAACAATGACTTCAACTGTAGCTGGCCAAAGGCATGTCCAAAGTGGTAAATCTAGGATCAGTAAGTTTCTGTGGATTCTGTTGCCAAGCTACTAACTTGTAAATTACCTAAAAAAAAATCATAAAATGTACCTGAACCTCACTCTGTCCTTATCTCGGCCTTAGTCACAGAATATACTGGAGGTCAAAGCAAGCTGCAGTTCTTCCCCACTGAGATCTTGGGATGGTGGCAAAATACATAATTTGTTGGATATGTGGTCCGTAATTCAGTGCACATGCAGCCATGGGGAACCAAAGTTTTATACATTTCTGTCATTTCTCCATGTCTTCTATCCACTGAGCATTTCCCCTCTCTGTTTTCATGACAGCACTGCCCAGGTAGCCCAACCAGGGAGGTCAGGTAGGTTTTTAGGCTCTCACACCCCACCGTGTGGACTGTGATGAGGGGGTGTCTGACATGTCTGTTGACCAGCCTTTTTAACAGCTCACATCAGCTACATTGATCCTGTTATCTCAGGAGGCCTGTTTTCCTTTAAAAATCAACACTGGGTCCCATCAGTTTGCATTATTTCATTATTCACCACAAAGAAGGCTTCTGGCAAGGTGCTTCAGCAATGAGATAATGGTTGGGAAGCATAAGTAATCATTTAAAAACTTATGGGACTTTAATCAGCATGCCGTTTAGGCAGGATTTTTATGTTGCCTGGTAGGAGAGCGTGCATAATGGGGCCTCTTTGGAGGCATTTTTCACAACAGATTACTCAGCATATAGCAAGGGATATAGTCAGTATTAAGGTGTCTGAGCCAAAAGAACTGGGCAGGAATGGGCAAGCTCTACCAATTCATGCAGATAAACTCAGTAAGAATGGCTTTGTTTGTGGGCACCTTGCAGGCATTGCTCTTATGTCACGACAGCTTTGCTTGCACGGGAGCACCAGCCTGGAGAGCCAGTCTGCTGAGAATTACCCAGCGCAGACATCAGCCAAACACAGCCCTGAAGGGGCGCAGGATTTAACAGAAGTGGGGAGGTAAGAAAGGACTTGCATTGCGCTCCCACGTATTAATAAAAGCCAGACACAGACTATGCCATGTTGTAAATAATGCGGCTTACCTCTGGAAAAAAAGAAAAATAAAGATTCTATCCTTCCCATCTGATGGATAAATAACTGCGGCAGAGAAGGTTGAATTGCTTAGACCTTACCACTGATTAGCAAAATTAAATTTAGATTCATCTCCCCAAACTAGCTGAAAAAAATCAACTCTAACGAAGGTTCAAATACCTGTTTAACCCATTTTCAAATAATAGATTTGAATATAAATAATTAAACTACATTAGAAAAGCACATAAATATATTTCCATAGAGTGAGCAGAACACTGTGTCAGAACGAGATGAAGTGCTCTGAAGAGATGATATGGATCTCGATTTACCCTTCCAAATGTCTATTTTGGAGCACAGCATCCTTTGAGTCCTTTTTTGACAAGATAAACAAAACCCTAGCAGAGCTCTTTGGTGCCTGAATAATATTATATACATGTCACAGTGCAGTTACATTTTAAAAGAGTTTTCAGATTCTGACTTGTGGACAAGCTATTGACAATTTTACCTTTTACTTTTTCCCTTGAGAAGTTTATTTTTTTCTTTCTTACAAAACATCAGTGTCTTTCCCTGCTCTTTGGTTACTCACTTGTTCTTTGCACATCCACAGTAAGGTCTGAATCTGCCTGTTGGCTTCTCTCTGAAGAATGTCCTGAATGGAGCTTGCTGTCAACACAGATCTCAGGACAAAGAAGGGAGATTTTTAAAAATGTAAACTGGAGCAGGGTGCCTAACTCTTTTGAACTGTTAGTGGGAGCAAGGCACATTACTGCCCTTTGTGCTTTTAAAAATCATCCTCAGAGTTATTTATCAGATTAAGGTTTTAGCACAAATAGTTTGACTCTTGCCACAGTCTGTCCATTCAAATCACCAGGACAGATGAATAGCTTGAGTTTTGCACTTGAATTATCCTCAAAAAATGCTCATGGTTTAAAAAAAAAAAATACTTATGGAGTCTGTGTTTAAATCTACATCCAGCACTATGCAAATATTTGCATGCTGTAACTTAACTCAACATAAATCAGGGTTCTTGTCAATGAATTGTTTGATTAATCAGTGGCTTAATTTGTGCATCAGAGCGAGAGAGAGAAAAACAACCCAAAACAGCTGTGTGATTGATTTTTTTCCCTCCAGACCAGCCCAAAGTATTGTATAAATAACTAACTTCTATTGTGGTTAACTTCCGCAAAAGATAAAGAGGGAGGCCAGAAGCTTGCTTTTCCACAGTCCTTACCTGAACACTGGTAGATGCGAGGTTGTGAAAATCCCAGTACAAGCCTGGAATGGCCCAGGGATGTTGGATGCTGGGACACTGATTTATACAAGTTAGATCACGTTGGGTGATTTGGCCCTGAGTATCTACAAAATATGAGAGTTTTCAACAGTTTTGAAATGCTCTCCGACTTTTGAGGTCTCTGGCAGGGTAAGCTTTGTTGTACAAGTAGGGCGACCATTCAGAACATACAGGTTGTATGAATGACAGGTTTTGGTCAAATTAAAGATACATGCAGTTGAGGAGGATGTCCCTCTGGACAGTAGCACATGCCCTAACTACAAGACAAGCATACGGTGCATTAAGTAATTGATGTTAACCAATAAATGAACGTTTAATCTCTGTTGAGGCCCCTGATGCTCACTGACTTCCAGCATAATCCGTGAATGATTCACCATGGATTGGCTGTGTCCCTGCCCTGTTTCATCCTACATACGCCAGCCCCTACTTACCTACCACACTATTTAAGGGCATTTCAAGTTGGGCTGTGACTACTCTACTTGCAAAGAAGCTTGGAAGTGTCTGACTGGAAAATGCCCTCATGCTCCTCAGCAGTGAAGGCAGAAGATGGCCAGAAGATGTAGATGCTCTTCAAGGGCAATACAGCTGAGGTAAGCAGGATCATCTGCTTCACACTTGGTCTGACTTTGCCCTCTAGACCACACACAGATGCTTATCTGCTCTCCATATTTGCCACCATATGCATTCAATGTGGCAGATAAAATAATGGTATTATTAAAGCTGTACTTGACCTCTTCTACAGAGTCAGCTCTACCTGCAGTTGAAGTTTGGTGAAAGAGCAAACTTGCTGTAGTGCTACACACGATTCCCCAGCCACATCAGGAATCAGAGGGACATATGTCACCATCTGTGTAATGGGAATTTGAGTGTAAGTAAGTAGTATATTCTTCCTGTTCAACTGAGTGAGCTGAAGGGTCTTGGAAATTTGTCAGGTGATAAGAAATTGAGAAACAGAGGCTGGGCTTGTGGTGTGGGGGAATGAGGTTGTGTGAAATCACTGAATGAAGCTTGGCAGATCCTGTGCTTGCTTTTGCCCTGGACTTGCTGCACAACAGGGAGAAACACAACATGTCTCTGTTGTGGTGTGAGGTGGGTACAGGAGAGCAGTGGAACACCTCTCCTAGTCAGGAATACACCCAGGAGTGCTCACTAGGTTTTGCTGGGAGTTGCAGAAATAGGGGCTGTGGCAGGAGACCCTCTGGGATATGCACCAAGAAGTCAGAGCCTGGAATTTATAGCGTGGTTGTCTCTTTGATCACACCATGAGCACAAGCAATGAGAAAAGTTGAGCCCCTTCAGATAGAAATAGCACTTAACATATTTCAAAAAAACACAGTTCAGAAAAACCCTTAGCAACTCAGAAGTTGATTTCAACTTTTTCAGATCTTTTCTCTCTGCTGTCTCTTTTCTTTGCTTTCTTCTACTATTGCCAGTAGTGTTTTCCATAGAAAGACTTCTAGTGTTTGGACAGTTTCACATTAAGGCTGACGAACCCCAGAGACCTGTGGTGTGAAAGAGACATATATAAAATGCTACGTAGCAGGTTGACAGCAAAGGTTTTCAGTTGCTTAAAAAGCCCTTCAGAACTGAAGTGTTGACTGCCCTTTGCCAGACATGGTTCAGTTTTAAAATAGTGGCTACACAGGAGGAGTTCTGGTAGAAATATCACTGCATTAAAGCTGAGGCAGACAAGAAGAAAAAAGATGGAAAAAACACAAGTTTCCTGGCAGGTGTAAAAAACAGATGTAAATTCTTGTTGCTAGAGATTCACTATGCAGAATATAAAAGGCAACACCATCACAGAGATCCTACAAGATGCATGTGGTATAATGCAAGTTTTAATATTTGATAAGTGCTTAAATGACAGGCCAATCAGAAATGAGGCAAGGGACCCATATTTATACAAGCACTCCTAGAAGTCTTCTGGAAACGTCTAGGATAGTGTTTTAATGGGGGATGGGTATCCAAATCCCTAAGACAGTGCTGAAAATTTCAGCCCTGTGTAATACTGGAGATGCTGCACATGGAAAAGCAGCAAGTGCATTTCTCCACAGCAGAATCTGAGACATCCATGAGGAGCAGAAACCCCGGTTCTAGCTTTGGAGCGTTCCACACCCTGATGAGTTTGTCAAAGCTGTGTGTTTAAGTTTAAGGTTTGCATTAAATGTAGGAGAGAATGTTACAATAAATTGTTCATATCATTTGGCAATGCAAGCCATGGGTTTTGAGATATAACCCAAGAAATACTAAGGACAACAGCAAGAAAACAAACTACACAGCTCTTTTCATATTGTAGAAAATATGTGTAAATATGCAGGTAGCAAGGTTTGTATGAAAGCTCAGAGAGCACTAATTTCTGGGTAGATGTTGCCCTTGACGACAGTGATGGGGTCCCAAAGGAAGAAGAAATGTTCCTAGACATACTGGAGAACAGTTTCCTTACAAGGTTTGTTTAGCAAATCAACAAGAACAGACACTGTTTTCACTGTGTCCTAGGAAGTGAGCCAGGTATAATAAATAAGTAAGGAGTTGGTAAACATCCAGGGTCTCCTGTTCACGGTATCATCAGAAAAACTCCTGAGGATATGTGCAAAAGTCAGCAGCACAGAAATACTGGCAATGTGGGAACAAAGAATGAGGTAAAGAAAGTTGACTGATATTGCCAGAAGAAACATCTTGTAAAAGTGGAAGACATAAAAGAGAAAGTTAGAAGTGATTTCATTTCAACAAATAAAAGAGATGTTACATCTTATATGCAACATGGAGCAAATTCTAAACAAATTTGTAAAGAAAAATATCAATTTTATGCATGCAAGTTTGGGCTTGTTTACAAGCATTAGGTAAATATGGCTACACATCCAGAAATCAAACATAGGCTTGGGGCAAATGTATGGTTTTTTTTTTCCTGTTTCTTTCTCATATAATGACTAACGACAAGGTCAGTAGTTGAATTTGCACTAATCTGTATGTATCATAAAGGAAGAGTGTATTCCCTTACTCCTGTTGTGAGAAAATAATAGTATTTGTTAACTAACTAAAGCAACTGCTGATATTCTTATCTTGATATACCTGACATCTTTTTCTGAGTCCTAAGAAACTCTTGGGCTCTTTGCTACGTCATGACTATGGGATGATTGTTCAGGATGGAGGAAATATTTCCATATTTTCTTTTACATACTCAGATTTGTCTCTTCCACCCTATTTAATGCTCTTTTGCTCCTGACAGCGATGAAGTAGGTAGGTTGCATTCATTTAATCTCTTCCAGTTTACTAATGAACAACCCTATCATGTTATTCCTTACCTGTTTTCCCTCTAAATTAATTATCATCATATGCAAGTCAAACAGGAGCGTTCCTTGCTCCTACTCATCTTGTTTGTCTTTCTTTGAACTGCTTTTTTTCTGCTGTGAATCAGTTGTGAGACAAAAAGATTTATCTCATCTAACTTTAAATATGTAGAAGTTAGACCTAATCTAGTCTGGTTTAATCATGGCAGATTCCCTGACTGTTCCATGGAGAAAAGCAAGCACCTCAAGAGGGCAAGTTTTCACACCCTTTTCAGAAGAGTTAGACATCTTTCTTTGGTTCAGATATATCAAATACCTAGCACTGACTGATGTCTTGCTGTAGAAGTCTAGAGGCAAAAGTTAGTGCTGTCAAAAGTCAAAAGGCAAAGGTGGATGTAAGGTCTCCTGATGAAGAAGCCACCCTGGGCTCTCTGTATGGTCTAATGAGATCTAGTGACCAATGTCAGGGGAAGTTTTGGTGCAACTCCTCCTCCTAAAGCAAAATAGACCAGATAAACCATGCCCAGACTTCTAACATGCAGAGACGTCTGTTTAGGATCACCCACAACAACTGTTGAACCCATTGACACTGGTGAGGAGCTCTGATACAACAGTAATAGATTACTCTGAGAAATTATAACATGAGAGAGAGCAGAGAGAGTATTTACCTGGCAGAACAGAGCCATCAGATTTTTGATGGAGCTTGACAGAAATTATGGAGGCTTCATTGTTTCACTGAAAATAAATGAAAACCTGAAATGTGGAAATAGCTTGATTTTCTGACAGATTTTTTTTTTAATTTGTCAGAAACCCTTTTTTTTTTTTTTTTTTTTTTTGATTGGTATGCTGAGATTGCTTTGAAAAGAACACTTTCAACCAGTTTCATTTGCTTGTGTTATATTCTTGTGCCATTCTATATTCTTTCTTACATATTGTTTGCTCTGGTTTTGCCCCAGTGTGTGCTGAGAAGATATTTTTTTGCCAAAGAATTCAGTATGCCAACAAGATATGAGATCTGTTTCCCGAGCCATTGCCATTAACTCAACATCCCTCAGAGTGGGACTACAGCTGCCACACAGTAGTCTGCTAAACAGCCATGCATGGCCTGGGGCAGATTCACAGGATATTTGGCACCCTCAGAGTGAAAACACAGCACTTTTACCATTTTTAATTGGAGGTAAGCTATACTTTGTAGAAGCATGTATTGTACAAAGAATGGGGAATACCATGAGTACCAGTAATACCTTGCATAACAGTAAAAAGTTAAAAGGGAACTTGTTTTTAAGGGCTCCCATAGTAATAGGCTCTGTATCACATGAGCAATCCCCTCAACCACCTGAAAATAAACCGCGTTTAATTGACTGGATAAGCAGATCACATACGTTAAAGCTAGGAATGCCCCTTCAACTGTAACTTTGAACTGTAGCTTGCACACCCTTTGGCAACGCATTTACACAGAAACGTGTACATCCCTTGGCTATAACAGTAATTTTGGCTGCAACAGTAACATGTACACCCTTTGGCAAAGCTCTTGCACAGAGGAGGAGAAAGTTTTTTTGAAAAGTGGAGCATTTCCCAGTAAAATCCCGGCTGTACAACACACTCACTTTACTATTGCAAGAGTATCTTTGAAAATATCTTTGATCCCACTACAATGAAAAAGTACTTTGCACCATGCACACCATCAGCAAAGAGAAAACTGGCAGACGAAGCTTCTTTTGGGTTGCAAATCAAATTTTGCTCTCAGCTATGCCTGTGGTGACCCATAACAAGCCTACTGAATTCATAGGACTTACTTACTAAATGCTTCCACATCATCAGCAAAGAGCAGACTTGGACCATTTGACCACATCTATGTACAGGCACAAATTTCACTCTAAAAAGGAGCATTTACTTCACTGACCTACAGAAATTTTTTGCTTGACTCTTCCTTCATCTAAGCAAATTAAAATAATACCAGGAAGCCTTCCATGCAGCAAGTAAACAAACACTGAAGTAAAATCCTCAGCAGCACAGAAACTTCTGTGCGTGCTGTCACAAGCATAAATAATTCACCACATACCTTTTGGAAGAAGAGCCATTAAACTTGTGACAAGCCAGGCTAAAATCTGTTGGAAATTTGTCTCTGTGTGTGTGTATATACGTACATGGGTGTAAACAATCTTTCATTAAAAAATGTGTACCTAGTAGCAATGAGCCAGCCAATGAAATGAGCCAAAGGGCAGACTCTAACTTGGCTCAGCATTCATGAATGAAGATGAGCCAAGGAGGAGCAAAGGACATTGCAAACAATCTGGCACAGGTTTCTGGCAGTCAGTGATCACTTTGGATATTTTTCTTTCAAGGTGTGTACGGGCACATCCAGTGACTCACCTGTATTTATATACAAAGAGCCAAGATGGACCCATACCTTGGCCCTGAGCTGTACAAAATCCCGTATTTATGGCCTGTCTTGTTCCAGTAAGTAAAAAGCAAGCAGAAGAACCGCCTGTTAAATTGTCAGCTTGTTAAGTTAAAGATATTTTCAGCTGATTGAAATCCAGAGTGTTGGACCTGACTGATGCAGAGTAGCTCTGCCTCTTCAGGTGGGGAGAGAGCAACCCACCAACAGAGCCAGGAACTTGCTGCCCAGCTGTCACTATGACATACTCGCTCCATAAAACCTGCTGTGCCTTCACTCTTCTCTCGTTGTCACTGTTACATCAGTCAGGGATGTATACTCTTGTCACTGGTCGTTCAGTGAGAATGAACTATCAATCCATTTCATTTGTGAATAGCCATGAACTTAAGCAAGGACCTTCCGAGAAACTCATTGCTGCCTCTCTTCTGTCTTCTAAACCATGTGGCATGCCCACTGAAGACACTGGAATTTCAATATATTTCCCATACTCTGTTCTTCATACTCAGTTCCCCATTAGGACTTTCCTGTCATCCCCTTTTTCAGACACCTATCAAAAGAAACCTATAAACCTTCAACTGCTATTGTAAAACAACTTATTTTCTGCCTAAATTCACCATGTCACCTGGAATAATGATGTGCTCAAGGAGAGAAGAGGTGAGCCAGTATTTTTAATTCCTTCTTTTTTTTGAAACATATTTGACTGTCATTCTCTTTTGTCATTACTGAGGGAGAGCAGGGCTGGCTGAATGTGATGACAAGCTGAATCTTCAAAGCCTAAGTAAAGGTATAGATTTGCTAAAAGCCTTACTCAGCATGCAGTTTTTAAGGGTTGGAGTGATAACCATTAGGCTGTATTGCAGACCCCAAGTATGCCTTTGGGCTCTCGTTGGGGCATCCTTCTTCAGTTCCACATGTTACCTTAAAATGAGTGTATCTGAATGACCCGCACAGTCTAAATCTACAGGAATTTTTCAGTCGTCTTGGGAAAAATAAGTGAAATACCAAAGAGATTCAGGGAGCAAAACAAGGTCAGCAAGAAAGGAGGACCACTTTTTCCACAGAAATGAATAAGAACTAAGAGGAACAAAAAAATCTGCCAGCCTCCTGATTGTTCCTGTGGTCTGGGTACCATTCCCTCTAAAACCCCAAAAATGGAACTCGGTGCTTTTATTCATGAAATTTGAATGAGTTGGGTGCTTTTAACCTACCGAAAGCAATTCTTTGTGAAGATACAAGGTGCACATCTGTCAGTCCTCCACTTAATTAAAACCTCAAATCCATTGTCTAGTTTTCATGCAAAGAACCACCAAGCTGGACAGAAACTATGAAACTAGTTGCCTTAGATAGTGGATCATATATTGGGAAAAAAGTATATTAAGCTCAGAAATGCATCTGCGAGAACACACAATGTTTCTTCTCATTTTATCTTTTGTAGCTCTGTCACAGACCATCTGACCCCCTGGCTTGCAGTCTATGCAATGGACAACAGATACTTTCCTGTACAAAAGATTATAGACAATGCATATAAAACAAAACAACAGAACAAAACAAAAACAAAAAACGAAAACAAAAGCAAAAACAAAAACAACAAGGAATCATCCCCAGAAGCACAGACAGCTTTAAAGCACTGCTTGACTAATGGTGCTTGCAAAGAGTCTGAATGAGGATAATAAGGTAATTCTGCAACAAACGTTTACAGGTGCTTTCTCCGTAGCTTGAAAAGCAACTTGAGATGAAACACAAAGATGCCTGCTTGAAAAGGAAACAAATTGGCTTATTAACTTTGCAACTTTGCTTTCCTGGCAGTGTTAGCAGGCTGAATATATTTAAAAAAAAAAAAAAAAAAAAAAAAAAAAAAAAAAAAAAAGAAAAAGAAAAGAAAAAT
>VXAA01002584.1:163287-228831 GCA_013399115.1 Anseranas semipalmata
AAAAAAAGAAAAAAAAAAATGTTTGCATGAAAAATTTAGCTGAAAATCTGCTTTTGATTCCAAAGCAGCTTTGGCACACATTTTTAATAAACATTAAAAAATATTCTCCTTACAGCAGGAGAATGCATCTTTGAACATCTAAACATGATTTTGAGACTCCTCTGCATAAAAAATTTACCTTTACAATTGAGTGAGAAGTTTACCCCCATCTGGGCATCAGACTGAACCTGGTTTTCATCAACTCTCAGCCTTACTAGGAATTAACTCCACCATGAATTCTTGATTAGCATAGGAATTGCACAGAACCTTTAAAATATATGTGTTTTCTACCTAATTAATTCACTTACTCTATCTGACAAAGGGTTTGGAAAATTACATTTGAGAGAAGACAGATCCAAGAAGCCCTGTGTCACGTCTTACATGAACTTTACTGGGATGTGTCTTTTATTTGTTTACTTAAATACACTTGCTTACAGAAAACAATAACGAATGTCCATACACTCTACACATCTGAGCATAGAAATGTCTTCTGGGGGCAAAGATTAGAAAGTTCAAACCCATAGAGAACACCAGGACAAAGTTCCTTTTGTCTTTTTATAACTCTCTTATGTATCCCATTTCTGCCTCTATTGAAGCAAGTGCTTTTTATTCCCCTCAGTGAAGACGAGTCAGTATTTTCTCTTAAACTTTATAGTTTTACATCCAAAATCAGTAATTACTGTGGGTAGAAACCTACCATAACGCCTAAGAATAAGGCACTTAGTTTAAAGACTTATCTGAGACTAATTGAACATTTTAGTTCAAAAATAGCTTCACTTGCCAATGACTTCTTAGAGCTTGATCTCATTTCTTTTGCCAGGTTGATGACAGTAGCATGGCTGTATAGTGGATTGTTGAATATTGCAATGCCAAAATCCCGTCTTTAGTCAGGGCTTCAGTCCTCACCTATGGAAGAACACAATGGGCAGATATGTAGACAAAAAGTTCAGACAGGTTTTGAAACAAATGGTGAAGAAATATCAGTTCTTTCTATGAATCAAATTGCTCTAGAAATGGTATGATACTTACAGGGCTCATTAAAAGATCAGATATATTTGCTTCTCATTCTTGAAATGAACATTATGTGTAAAAAATATCCCTGAATACTCACAAATAAAAGAGAGAAATCACCTCTGAACTTAACAGCATTCAACAGATGTCATTTCAGTTCAATGCAATATAAAATAGTTTTTTTCACACATTATCATAATATTTAAATAGGTGTTTCTGCTGCTATAAATCTATCTTAATCATCAAATCAAAGTTCCCTTTGCGTATACAAGAGATCTTGAAAACTGCCTGAAAGTTTGCCAGATCTTTTACAAAATATGTAATCTTTGTAGAGGTTATTCTCAGAGCATATTAGTGAGTTGAAAACCCAAATATAATTTCCAAATCTCAGTGCAACAGACAGAAAAATATGCATCCAAGGATCTCTCACAGACCTGAGATTGCTCTGTGTAAGTTACAGGTAGGTGTTATATTCCTTAGTATGCCATCTGTCAAGTGATAGACATTGGCACAGCTTGTTTCTTTATTCAGCTTTTCCCTTCTCAAGAAGCTAGTTTCAAATTATTCCTAGGTATTTACAGGAGACAAGCTGCCATAGATTTATACTTTGATTTATACTGTTAGAGATCTTTCACCTTTCTACTCCAGTCTCACTCACTAATGGCGGCCACATCTTGCCAGGTTGGTGATAATGGCTCAGCTGGAGTGCAGCACCTCTGAAATACAATTTGAGAAGAAGTAGTAGTTCAATAGGCCTCAAAGGTATGGCGCTATGTCAAGCCTTGTAAGATTCAACCACAGACAATGTGTGCAGGCTGCAGGTCTTTCAATGTCTGAAATGAGCATGAGAAAATTTCAGGAATTGCAATCCTTGCAAACTGGGTTCTTAATATTGCTTTAAAACATAACTATATGCAAAAGCATATAGTGGCTTCTGTCTGGTATGTTATGGCTCAATATTTACCATGGAAAAGCTCCTTATGACAGTGCAGACATTCCAACCTGGTACAAAATTTCTTCTGCCTGAAAAGTCTGAGTTAAACATGCTGCCTGAAATGCCCAGGCTCTGTTATGTACCTGCAGTGGGTTGTATTTGTATGGATTTTTATGGCCAAGATAAACTGTAGGACTGTAAGTCATTATCAGAGGGTAACAGGCAGGATCCCAGCTCTGTGCATGCAAGCAGTAGAGGGCACAATTAATTGAAGGTAGCACTCTGTTTATGCTATAAGGCTAAGTCCTTACGTGTTGTGCTTTCTTATGTGTTTCTGCCCTTGGTACTTGCTCATAAAAATGCTGACCAGCAGTGTACTTCCAGAAATAAGTTTATCATGTAGTTGTGCTTGCAAAAAAGATCTGAGAAAAAGTTGATTCTGTCAAACATTTGTAGGCTTTCACCAATACTGCAAAGTGGCATCTCAGAACGAGCATGGGGGTAAGCATGGAGGTAGGACCCACCTGGTTCGAAGAAAGTAATGCCATCTGAAAATATAAGCACACGCTTAAGTACCTTCCTCCTTAGGGATGCTTTTTTCAGCTTGAGCGTTGAAGATCACTGTGAAAGTAACAAGCGTACAAATTTTGATAAGGAAATGTACTCATCAGAAATATCACTAGTACATTCTTACAGCTAACATGATTTAGATTTAAGCCCTTTGATGATGTTTGTTAAAATAAAGAAGGTACTTCTTTACTTGACACCGGATATTGCAGGGTTTGATTGCTACATCTGAAGGCTTAAGGCATTTTATAATGAAAGAGTTATGATTTCAAAAATCCCCCAAATTATAAACAGAGTATCCTGGCTCCTGTTTTGCCTTTGAAGGGGATAAAATCACCTTGCTTACAGAAGCCACTAGGAGTAGCTCCCTTGTAAAACTTCATCTGTACTCATATTTACCTGTGTCTACATGGTCTCTTATTCACATCTGTCTGTGTTTATACAGTCTCTTTTTGCATTGTGCCCTTACCTGTGATACCACCTCCTCTAGGAGCAGCATCATGTTAAGGCATAGTTCCTGTCCCCATTGAGTCTGCCCAACTTCTCCAGGAGAGCAGCTAGACCTACAGTCATTTCTGTGCATCCTCAGAGGCCAGGTTTGTACAGCTCCATGAGACCCATGAGCTGCTCTTTTAGTCTTCCCAACTAAAATAGGAAAAGCAGTCTCTCTTCTTCAAGAATTAAAGGCATCTAGTAGCAGAACTGGGTCCTTCATTTCCTTCCCTGTCCCTATCAGGTCAATATAGAATATAAGAAATGCAGCTTTTCTAGTGTTTAATTTAGCCTTAGACTCTTCCTCTTTCTCTCTCCTGACTTTTCTTTTACTATGTTTCCTTCTCTAGTGATTGACTTGTGCTACAAAGGGAAAAAAATGTGGCTTAAATGCCCATGGATGACTTTCATCCTTATCCGTCAAGTGGTTTTAGCGGAGTTGGGAAGTTGCTTGAGTTGAGAAGTTGGGAACATCCTGACTTCTCAGGAAGGCTTCAAGGCTGAATGCCTCAAGTAAAATATGAATGCATTGAGCCATGGAGCCTGCATCTGGGTCTGAATTCACATACTGTATGTGAGGTTTTGGGCCCCATCTCTGAAACAAAACACTAGCATTTGCCACCCTTGTCTGCATCTAGGCTACTTTCTTGAATCCCTCTTTTTAATGAAGTGGCACCAAAATAGCTAATTGACAGCTATCAGACAGAGTGATGATGCCAAGAAACTTTGTATTTTAGAATTCTTATTAGTTTAGTTGACTCCTATTATTTACTCGTAAGATGACTGTCCTGCTTTGGCTGTCTCTTTGGTCATGCAAGTAGAAAGACGAGTTCAGTTCTGGGCACATAACACTGACAGGAGGGAGAGAGGATCTGGAGAGCGTTTCTGGGAAAAGAACACCAATGATTAAGAACTGGAATGATTGATTTATGATGAAAGATTAAAAGAACTGAACATGTATACCTAAGGGAGACAAGCTGAGTGCCTATGAGAAGGTGGAGGGTGTAAGCACCAGGAAGGAGAGGAGGTGGTTGCAGGCTCTATGAAGGAAAATGCAAAAATGGAGCAAAGGATATGCTGGTGTCTATCAGTAAAAATTCAAGGGTGAGACTCTGAGGGAGTGATGTTCAGGTGAGATTGCAAAACTGTTGCTACAGTACATTTTAGGACAGTGACACTTGCTGAGCTTTTGGCAGAATATTTCTAACCTTTGGTCTTGACTTGTTTGAAAGCTTGACCAAAAAGACAGCCCAGTTGTGAAGAAAGGAAAAAGAAAACATCTTTCTCATGATCCAAAAGAAACTGCAAATTTGCTACTGTGAAAAAGTTGTGGTTGTAAATTGCCATAGGTTATTCCCATCTCCATTGCCGTTCCAGAAATTTTCATAATTGCCTTTCTATAAAATCTCTCAGCTGGGAATAACTGAGGAAAAGCAGGGTGGAGAAGTCTCAAGCTTAGACTGTTTGAAAGTAGTTTTTGGCTAGGAGAGGTGTGCAGCTTTATTCTGAAAATAATTTCTTTCCATTTACCATCTTATAAGTACTTGAATTTGAAAATACAGAGTCTGTCCAAAAAGATATTTCTGTTTTTCAGTATGTGATACATGCAACTGAGACAGGATGAAGAGCTGATACTTGCGATGAGCTACTCACCTGCTGAGCTCTGGAGCTGCTCACCTGCTGAGCTCTTTTCCTTTATTACAATAAAAAAAAAATCCAGGAAATGAATGAGTCTGTAAACAAGCGTCAGTGCTACATACTTGCATATGCCAGAAGGTAGTGGACTCAAAATTAAGGTTAAAAATGGACTTATCTTTGCACAGGAGTGAATAACCAAAAAGGGTATATACATTATAAAATATGATAACATATGGTCTCTGAACTAATATTTCTTCTATATCTTTAGGTACACAGGAATAGCAACTTGTGGTTGTTCTTACTGTTTCCCAGATTAAGGGCAAATAGAGCCAAGGAATGTCCTTTGTACAATAGTTACCTAGTAGAACTCAACTTCAACCACAAACTACGGGTGACGTATATAACTCAGTAATGAGTGAAACATTTCTGGGAAAGCTATTTACCTAGTTGCATAGAGAGAGGTGAACTTATCATGTAAAAACATCTTGCTTTGATATGCTAGAACATGAGGACAATGAAATTAATTCTAATATACAAATATAGGAGGAGGCAAGGTGGGGCTAAGAAGTGATACAGAAGTTAATCTCTGGTTTTACACACACAAAAAAATAACAGCACAATGGAAAAATAGATCTAGTGCCATGCATGGAGAGGTCAAAGCTTTGCTTGTCTATTGCTCAACCTTAATGTTCTTTTAAGGTCATTTTTATATTTCATAAAAACAGAGGAGATAAGTAGCACATACAAAGACAGGTGCAGGCACTGCACTCCTCTCCCTGTACTCTGAGCTGGCTGGACATGAGCAGGCACCAAAGTGAAAGCCATGTAACTGTGCAGGCAGCAAGGCATCAAATCAGGATGGTCACCTCCTGGCCAAGGAGGCACATACAGGTTACCAAGGGCCATACTGCATCTTACTTCCCCTTTTGTCTTTCTTTAAAGTGACCCTTCAAAGGTATTGGGGGGATACCACTAGGCTTGAGTGTGCTGTGTCCTATGAAGAAATTTGTGTCTCCAAACCTCAGTTTCCCTATTTGTAAAAGGAAAATGTTGTCCCTGTTGCACAAGCATTTTGCGAGGTTTTCATAACTGATATTCATGAAGCTGTCAGAAGCCAGGGTGCAGGAAACCTTTCTTAAACTATACAATATCTTTAGCTAAATGTTGTAATGTATATTCTCTATGCAGTCTGAGTAATAGCATTGCAACTACATCTACTTTTCCTTGGCATAATAGTTGGCAGGGAAAAAACTGAGAATCTTAATTTAAAAAGTGCTCATGATACTGGGAAAGATATTCTTCATTCTCATTTTCTTTGTAAAAGCTGAAATTCTATTCTCTAAGAAATTAATTCAGAATGACATCACGTGTTGGCAGAAAAACCTATCGGCCTTCCTTCCCACCCTTTACTGGCAGTAGAACTGACACATCTGTTGGTGTTTTGGTCGAAACATTTGTCATCCCAGTTATTTGCACAATATAGATGTGTGTTAACTATGATTTTGGTTTGTGTCTAACAAACAAGTGTACAATTTGGGGTCTGCCATCAGTATGTAGGATTATGTCAGAGAAAGAAACAGCAAAAGCAAATGATTCTTCTTTGTAACGAGAGTATAGCCATGGGGAGATAAGCAAAGAGGCTTGACAGGTGCAAAAGCCAGCAGTGTTGAGACATAGATGCATTTAACTATGCAGCAGTATCTACCTGACAAGGAATACAATCTCTTCCCAACACTTACAGACAGTCTTTATGTGTCAAGAAGACAATACTGGAAAATGCATGATAGGACATATAAGATATGGACAGCTGCCAGGCCTCTGAACAGCTGTGTGGTGTATAAGAATTACTGCAGCTGTATTTAAACTAGAAATTAAATCTTTTTTTTTTTTTTTTAATGTGTTCAGGCTTTTTACTTATCCAAAAGGAAACATTAGCAATTATGAAATGTTTATTTCCCCACAAGACATGCTGTTTTTGTTTCTGCTGTCTGTGAGCTCTGATGTTCAGGAGACATCCCTGCTCATCCTTGAAACTCTGTAAGTAGAGCAGGGGGGATATTTTCTTTACATGCTTTGGTTAGTGGGAGCAAGGCATTCAGAATGAGCTTTACACCATTTTAGGAGCAACTTGAAAAGAAATAAAGAATCAGGTCTCTTCTGGTGTTTTGGAAACAGTGATAAGGAATCCATCTGATACCAGTGTGTGTTCAGGATCCTTACGAGACCAAAAACTTCAAGGCAGGTTCACACACCATGACTGATCCTATAAGCTTGGTGGGTGTGCAGGAAGTGGAGCACTTCTCCCCACCACCAACTTTGGAGATGCTTCCATCATGCTTGTGAAAATACTCTGCTCAGATTAAATGAAGTGACTTACTCCTTCTTGATTTTTGTAAAAAAATTTTAAGAAACACATGAAGTCAGTAGGAAACACCACATCTTGAACTTTCTTACTCCTCTCCTATAATTCTGCACTGGCAGAACAGAAAATGGGGGAATTTGGTTGTGAATTGTTTCTACAGAAGAAGATAGAACAGCCCCATGAATTGCTGGTAATATTAAACTCCCCAAGGGACAACTTGTTGCGTATTTGGCTGTTCACTAAGGCTGACTGATGAACATGATATTAGACATCTTCCACCATGTGGATGTAGAGTTGCTGGTTTACATACAAGCTGCCAGCTTTATTAGTGCTAGAGCTAAACAAGATAGTAGTAGGTACGTGTGGTTTTGGATTGAATGTTCTTGGGTTCTCCCTACAAAGCCACATCTACGGTATGTGGTTTGGCTGGCTACCATGGATTCTGATTTGTATGCAACCCTGTGGACACTTCTAATTTAATGTTTGTACAAAAGGTTAACTCTGTGGCCACTTCTAATTAAAGGATATTTCCGGTGAAGTTAGTCAACAATTTTTGTGACTGGAGGGAGTTACAGAGCCATGTTAAAGAATTTTTGGATAATCATTGTGAAAATAATATTTGGATAACATTTGTGAAAATGGGTGAAATTTCACGTGTTTTGCATGTAAGAACCAAATCCAGAAATTTTCTTTTGACATGAATTCCTAATCTTTCCTGTTCTGTTTTTCATTACTCTCCTTGTCATTAGAGTTAGATTCACTGGTAGGGAGAAGAAAGGAGCTAGAGACATTACAACCCCAGATTTGCCATTTAGTGCTGTAATTTTCAGATCTCCCCTTGAATCCACATAAAATCTTGGTGCCATAACGTCCATGGTGAGGAGATCCCAAGTTCATTGCTTGCTGCATAAAAAAGCATTTTCTATTGCTTTCTTTGAACATGGCTTTTATTAGCTTCCAGTAGGGATGCCATACTATGGTTCTGGTGCATTTTCCTGCCTGAAATCCTAAATACTTCTTTCTATGGAGGCTGGTCAACAGGACAACTAAACCTGATTCTCCACCAATAACAATACTTATACCTCCCAAATGGGTCATGATTCATTATGGCCTAGAAGGCATCCATCTATTCTGCATAGGAGTAAATGGTCACAAAAGGAGGGAGATAAATGGAATATTAGTCTTTAGGTTCTCAGTTAATCATCTGATATTGCTTACAGTTGAAAAAAAAAAAAAAAGCTCATTTTGGTCAGCTATATATCAAGGACAGTAAAGAAACAAAAGGGAATATTTACTCCTGAGTGACACTTGGTTTTTTTAGACTAAAATTATTGAAATTTTGAATAATGTCTTTGAATAATACCAGTGAATCAGGAAGGACAGTAAAAAGTCTTGGATATTTACTTGAATAGAAAACTTATAATAGATCAAATTTCAATAAATAAAATCATTTTCTTTTGATAATTTTAGAGTGCTTTGTTAAGGCTCTAACCACATCTTTTTTTCCTTCTGCAATTAGCTGATCTTAAGGACGTGCAAACAAGTTGCCACAAGTGTTAGGCTACTTAGTAATAACTGTGCACCTTTGTACCCACCAGTAAATGTAAGATCATTTACTTCCAAGAGGGGGAATTCAGAAGAGGGATAGGCAACCTCAAATTACCACACATTTATAACCATGTAAAAGTCTCCCCACAGGCAGTTACCACAGATGAGCTAAATTACTGCAAATTCAGACTCTAGCTGACATCATATTAACCACATTGTGTGCCTATCTTTACATTTTAAAACAAAACATAATTTCTACCTAGAAGACATCCAGCTTTCATATAGTAGCGTTAAACTGAATTGTTTAGACAGCTGGAAACAAACAAAACATCAATTTTGGGGGGAACTTAAGAAATCTGTTGATTCTACTCCTTTTCTGAAGAAAGTTTCAGCTTTGATTACTCTTTAATTTCCTACTGGAAGGTTGGTTTTATTATTTTTTTTTTCAAGTGATTCTTTATCATCTTAGGGTGAAATCAGTTTTTCCCGTTGAAGTCAATGGAAAAACGTCCCTTGGTTTCTGTAAGAAATTCCTACCAGCTCCTGAATATGTAGAAACCATCAATATCTTCTCTTTTTTCTTATAAAAACTAATGCTACGGGTTTTTAAGTGTTATTTTTGTTTGTTTTATTTTGTTTTTATGTAGCTCTGAGATGTTTGGAATTTAGAGGCCTTCATTGCAAGGGATCAGCCTACTAAAAGTCAGCATAAAAACATGAATCTGAATAAAGAGGAAAATTCTGATTATTTATGAAAAAAAAAAAAAAAAGTGGCAAGACTTGGACCCCTAAGGGATCTAGGACACAGCACTCTTTAAATCAATGAAATTTAAAACTGAGCAAAACTCCAAGGTTTCTTTCAAGTTATCATTATGGAACCAGAAGCTGTTAGAAGATCAACCACATTCATTTTTTAGTTCCCACCCTTCCAGAGTGAGCAAAAGAGAAAAGTAAAGTAGTGACCAAATCTCACAACTCAAGAAATGATTTGGTGCTATTAGGGCTTCATGTTGCATCACTTTTGTTCTGTAAGCCATGTCACCTGAATCTTGTAATTTCTTCCTAGCCATGACCATCACTTCTGACTGCAAATCTGTCCCTCACTTGGGGAATTCCTGTGAGACACCCTTCAGATGGCGGAAGCCATGACTGCTCCACTACACAGCTAAGGCAGTTCACAACTTGAACTGTTGTGAAATGAGTCATGCGTTTTCACAGTCTACCTCTAAAATAGGTTTCGTGTTGCTCACCTGGAACACGCTAGTCTTTACCAGCATGTGACTTATTGTCCTTATTCAAAATGCTGGATAGCAGACTGATCAGGTACTGCTTGGGAGTTATTGTTGGCTACATGTTGACTTGATGAAAAGTAGGTCTGAACCTCATTCTTCACCACACAACTCCCCTGTACATCTTGATGATTGTGAATTGATTACTTTTATCCTCTCAGTTACATGCATCCTTGGTCAACATTTTCTGGATTCTTGTGTATTTAGGAATCCTTCAGTTCTATTGTCTACATCCAGAGTTTATTGTGTAAGCCATCTCCAAAGTCTTTTTTCTACTACAGACTTTCCTACTCCCATGACAAACAATGTGTGTTTTTTTAAATGGCAGACACAAATCACAGAGTCTTTCAGGCTGGGTAGGAGTTGTGGAGGTCTCTGATCCAACCCCCTGTTTACAGCAGAGTGAGCACAGCATTCAGACCTCCACAAAGCTGTATGAGTTCAGGCAAATGTAGCAAAAGTTCGAAAATTCAGGAAACTTTGGGGATTTACTAGCATCTCTATAAAGTCATTGCCTGGCTAATGGCATTTTAAAAATAATACAGGCTCATGAATCATAGATAATCTACCTGTGTACTTGCCAATCCATTTGTTACTTTGATTCACTTTAATAACACCCATTTTTTGCTCCAGTTTTTGTATTTTACTATTCACCTGCTGTCTCCCTCACACACGGGAAAAGAAAGAAACAAATTAAGTAGAATCAGTCTGTGCAATCAGAACTGAAGCCTCCTGAGCTGAAAAATGACTCACATTTATCTGCTGGCATCTCTCCTCACAAATCTCCTGCAGCAACATCCCTCAAAGTCTCTACTAATTGAGCCATTTTCTGAATGCTAGCAGTGAATGGGAGTTAGTGAGACGGAGACCAACGAGCATGTGAAATATGTCATTAGTGGCAATGGCAGTTTTCCTAGAAGATTTTTGACAGAGTTGTATTGAAAGTGCAACTGAAGAAGTGTGATTTACTGCAAGCCAGCCTTAAGCACTGACCTTCACGCTTCTCAGTAAGCCAAGAAGCAGAGATGTTAAAATACAATGGAAGGCTTAAATAGAAGTGACTGTAATTAAAAATATACACTGGATTTGGGAAAAGCCTCGGTACAGTTTTAATGAAAATATTACTGTGCCACTGATATTAAGATTTAAATCCCTCAGAAGGAAATCACAAACATACAAACATGGTCTAAATCTCTAGACAGATAAAATGACATGCTCCTGCTCTTCTTTTCCTGCATTATGTATCCATTATATACTCTCAGCTCATTTTTTCAAAAAAATTAATTCCATAGCCTCATTTTTAATAGTATATTAGTATGGGACAGCAGGTGCTAATCAAAAACTCTTAGTGTCACTAAAAGTATCCATGACATGCTAAAAACTTATGAAGAATCAATGCATGTATAGCAAGGCTGTTTCTCACTGGTGGGCAAAGAAAGTCTCCCTGTCCAGGCAGCTAGAAGGCCTCCAGGAATGCCAAATAGCAGTCAGTATCACTTCTTCTGGAAGAAAAAATGATGTATTGTAAGGAGCATGAAGATCAAATTGTACTGGAAAAAAAAAATAAAAGAATATAAAAATGACACCTCTGGGTTAAACAGAATGTTTTTTGCCCAGAGCTGTGCTTGCATCAGTAGCTAGTTGTGGGTGCCTGCAGAAAACAAATCAGATCGGTGCTTTTTCCTGAGCACTACCCCCCCAGCTCCAATCATCTGCAGGTTGGAGACTTCCTGAGCCAGAAGAGGCTGTATCTTTTTCTTTGTATTTGGTGGACTCGATTAATTGCCTTTTTTTAGCTAATTTATATATTTTACATCCAGAAAATCCTGCAGCAGTGTGTTCCACAATGTAACAGTTTGCTAAATATTTTGTTTCTTTTGAATTCTCCGATTACCTATTGCTGTATGTCCATTAATTCCTGTTTTACCAGCATAGATGAATAATCATTCTGATTTACTTTTCCCATGCAAGATTTAGAAAGTTGTGTAATCCTTTATTTTTGTTTTTCCTCTCAGTGTAGGCAAAAAAGCTCCTACTCAAGCTTACTGGCATGAGTTTTCTGGACAAATATGCTTATGCACATTCTGACAAGAGCTTTTTTTCCCTCAATTACACTGATACAACTTAGAAGAAAGCAACAATGTTATGGAGGTATAGTCAGAGGAGATGGAGCCAGCAACTTTCTGTGCTCATTTGATCCATATCTCAGATCACACTGCAGTTTATCCCACAGTAGCTGCAAGGGAAATTTTCCACATCACTCGTAATACTGAAGGAAAAAGTCTTGACTCGTTTTTAAACATACTCCACCTTTCTCTTTATGACTATATGTATATATTCACGTAACTACACACCCCCATAAACTGGAAAAAAAAAAAAAAAGTGTTTTCATATTTCATCACAGTTTTGACAAAGTTCATTTTATGTCCTTGCATCTCAGTTTTGGAATTGATTCTGGTAGCAGAGACGATCTTGGATTCTGCAGGTGGATGGACTTTGGATCTATGTGAACAGGACTGAATCTGCTTTTGTGCTGGCACAATGACAACATCAGGCTTACGAACATCTATCGGAAACTGAGCAGAAACTTTGCCTGGTCTGTGAAAGCCTCCTCAGATGCTACCCACTGCTGTTTGCTCATGGCTGGAGCCATCCTTTTCCCCTGCAAACTCCTGTACAGGTGAAAGCTTGCCATGTGGTGATGGTGTGTCACAGTGCTGTGGGGTATAAGGGGTCTAAGGGGTACTCAGCTGCAAAAAAGACAAAGTTAAGGCTCTGAAAAAAAAAAAAAAAAAAAGACGACATTTTGCCAGATATGCAGTAGCATGGTCTGCAAGTTCAGCATTGTCATTCTTTCAGATCTGGTGGAAATTACAGCATTTTTTTTCACACAATCACATTCCTTCATTATTTCTTCCTGTTTCAAGAAATTGTTGAATATCAATTTGGAGGTAAAGAAAACTGTGATGACCTATGAAATCTTTGAAAACAGTCCTCAGTTTCATTTGTGGTTTTGTTGGTTTTGGTTATTTGCATCTATCACTGGTGTACTTAAAATATCAATGGTAGGGCTAAAGCCTCATTTATGTGTTGGTCTGCCAAACCTGAAGCCCTTAGAGCTGTGTGCAAGCTGTCATCTGTCAGCTACATGGAGAATGTTTAGATTCAGTAAAGGTGTGCATCTCAGCTGCTCACCGGAGTCTACACGTGTTCCCACCACCTTTGGGCTTTTTCCCCAGGTTCTTCCTCTCTTGACAATCAGAAAAAGGGCCCCCATGACCACCTTGCTCATCTCCTGCAAGCACCACCCAGGCTGCAGTGGTGCCACCATAACACAGGACCTGGGCAGGATCTGGACTGCAGTTGAGTGGTAGGCTTGCCTTTGCATGGCAGTGGCAAACTATCTATGCCTCTGATTTTTTTTAAGGAAAACCCTTTCAAATTCATCAAATGCATGCACCACATGAACAGAGATTTGCTGCTTGGTAATTGGTTTTGCAGCGGAAGGCATTTATTTTTGGTGCACAGCAGAGAAGCAGGACTTTCTGTTTCCCCATGCGCTGCATAGAAAACTTGGTACTAGAGTTTGAATTTTTGCTTGTGAGAGTGACATTCTCTGCTAATACCTTACATAACAGTCCATGTTCTGCCCTCATTTTCATTTCACTCAGGTAAAAATGTTATCAGCTGCACTGACTGTTAGATACTTTCTCTAGAGATTAAAAACAAGACCAGCCAGAGTTGTGCTATCCAGACTGCATATATAACATCATTTTAAAGGGCTTGGAACCTTTAAAAGAGGATAAATGAATTAAAGACTGCATTATTAGCCCACATTCAGTAGACTATACTTGTCAAAATTGGTTGAATATCCAAATTAAGTTGAAGCTAATCCCTGCACGATCCTATAAAAACCTGTTCCCTACAAGCCTGCATAATAAATTCTTTGTGCCAGAAAATATGAATTAAATTGTTTTAAAGCAATAATGTTTAGGTAAGTAAAAAAAAAAAAAAAAGTTTCCTACGGAGAGATATTTTATGAACAAAATTAAATATTATAAAACCATATTATTAAATTCTGTCAAAAAAGGTATTAATCTTGTTACTCTGGCATTGGTACCTTGGTTCTCCATAATTATGGATTAAGTCTTAAAACAAAAATATAGTGTGGAAGGTGTTTCCAAAGTTCCTGAAAAGGAAAATAAAACTTGAAAGTATAAACCTTTAGACTTGCAATATGTCATTCTATTATTATTATTAACTTATTAAGTGCTGACTTTATGATCAAAATTGTACAAAGCTCAGTATGAATACAGTCCCTGCTTGCAATTTGCAAACTGTGGCGCCGAAGAACCACAGGATTACAACCATGTCTTTGATGGTCCCCAGTCTCCAGTGCACCCAAGAACTGCTGTAGCAAGATAGAGAATAAATTCTATAATTTCCATCAAAGTTTTTGAGAGGGAAAGTGAGTTAAAAAATACACCAAGAGATGTTCGAGATAGAATCCAGAGTTTTAAGATCTCTGCAGAGGATTTTTTGTGCCAAGGTAAATTGTCCTTCATGATCTTTTTTAATTCCTCCACTATAACTAGTAAAAGCGTTCTGTAGATTTACTACATTCTCTAATTGGATTATCTCTGAATGAATGCAATAGGTAGATGTTCCTGTACTAGTACATGTACATCATAACTCTTTCACTCTTCCCTGTAAGTCTTTGTCAATGGATCATAACCCTGGAATTCAGTCAGCAATTTTTGCTGTAATCCATGTCATTTATTCAGATTATTTGTTGGTAATATGACATACTTGGGATTTCATTACACTCTCTTTACACTCGGAAGCATGTGCAGGCAACCATTAAGCACGGGGCAAAGCTCACTCACATTTTACTGTCTGATATTGATGCTGGTAGTCCACTAACATAAGCAAAATAAACTCAACAAATGTGTAATGAACTGGATTTTTCTGTTATTTTTCTTCTAGCTTTATAGAAGACTAACCTGGTTATAGAGTCTGTCACCTCCAAGTAATAGCTCTGTAATCAGTTCAGAATGGCAGCTTTCTGATGGCAGCTAATTAGTCTAGATAGAATGAGCTTGTTCAGTCTATTTCATAGTGAGTATACACCCACAACACACTTTTTACACATAGGATTGACTGGAGCACATGCTTTAAACCTCTGTAAATGTGACAAGAATTACCTTTTCACCCCACCTGATCCCTATTGATTTCTCCTGATCCCACATGGGAGGACATCTTGCACTGCAGCTGAATATTGCATCTATTGTTTCTATAATTAGGGAAATACAGAAAATTATGTTCACTGGGAAGTAAAGACTAACAATTACACAAATTCTGCAGTGATTCACAAAGTTTAAAAATGTACCTGCAGATTACATCATTAATACGTGACAGTGTGGAAGACTTTGGAAAATTCTAGATGGTAGCACAGAGCTGCAGATTTCTGAACAAATACTTGTATGCCTTAATTATTTCACTTTTTACCAAAGCCAACTTCCATTACCATTTCCTTCTAAAGTTATTCTGTAGAAGCACACAAACTTTGGGTGAATCTATATTGTAATTTAAGTAAAAGAAATAATTTTCTTATTATTTTCTTATTATTTTTTCTTTTGTCTTCATCTTGGTAGAAGCATAGAAAAGACCTGTCTCTAAAGCAGAAGCAACATTTTTTTTTCTTAAAACAAGTGTCTCTGGAAGTTGTATACACAGAGAAGATTGAATAGAATAGAATAGTTCGGTTGGAAGATCGTATAAAGATCATCTAGTCCAACTGCCTGACCTCTTCAGGGCTAACCAAAAGTTAAAGCATATTAATGAGGGCATTATCCAAATGCCTCTTGAACACTGACAGGCATGGGGCATCAACCACCTCTCTAGGAAGCCTCCAGTGTATGACCACCCTCACGGTACAGAAATTTTTCCTGATGTCCAGTCTGACCCTCCCCTGGTGCACCTTTGTGCCATTCCCACGCATCCTGTCTTCAGTTACCAAGGAGGAGAGACCAGCACCTCCCTCTCCAGCAGCTACCCATGAGCCTGCTGTCACCTGCACCCCCAGATCCCTTTCTGTTGAGCTGCTCTCCAGCCACTTGTCTCACAGTCTGTACCTCTGTCTGGCTTTGCTCTGTCCCAGGTTTGGAAAAATGCACCCAGCATTTTCCTTTGCTGGGCTTCATGCTATTGCTGATTGCCCAATGCTCCAGTCTCTCATCCTCTGCAAGGCCTCTCATCCCCCCAGGGAGTCAGCAACACCTCCCAGTTTAGTGTCATCAACAAACTTGCTGAGGATTCATCCTACATTCAGATAGATGATAAAAATGATGAATGGTACTGGCCCTAGAACTGAGCCCTGATAACACTGCTAGTGTGTTTTAGTCTGCCAGCCAGATGTAGCCCCATTCACTACAACACTTTGACCTCTACTGTTGAGCCAGTTCATCACCCAGTGTAGCGTGAACCTGTTTATCTCACAGTTAGACAATTTGTCCAGAAGGGTGCTGTGAGGGACAGTATCAAAGGCCTTACTAAAATCCAGAAAGATTATGTCCACTGACTTCCCTTCATCCACCAAGCAGGTGACTTTATAGTAGAAGGAGATCAAATTGCTAAGGCAGGAATTTTTCTTGACAAAACCACATTGGATATGTCTGATAATAGCTTTGTTCTTTAAATGCTTTTCAATTGCACCCAGGACAACCTTCTCCATAACTTTTCCAGGAACTGAGGTTAGACTAACAGGTCTGTAGTTTCCTGGGTCTTCTCTCATGCCCTCTCATACCATTGACTGTGTAATGCCTTAAAATGTTATCTACATTGTCCCAGCTTGAATACATAGCTGATATTGTTCAGATCAAGCCACACTTTAGCATTTGTTTTTATTTCTAATTTTTATTTTATTTTATTTTATTTTATTTTATTTTATTTTATTTTATTTTATTTTATTTTATTTTATTTGTTAATGCAGCTAAAGGGTGTTTGAGTTTATTCACATTTGTTTAAGTTTTGTTCCTTGGAAAAAAAAGAAGGTATTGAAACGATTAAAAGAGATGGTCTTTTTCAAAGGTCTTTACACCATCTCATATGTTAAGAGTTGTTCATAGTGGTTACAGATCTGTCAGTGACTGAATCAGAAAAAGGGAGTTGACCCTCTCCAGTCTTTTTCATTCATATCGTTTGGCAAAATCAGAGAATGGATGAATGTGACAGCACCTTAAAAAAAAAAAGTTAAATGGATCCAAAAGTCATGAAATTATAAAAGTCAAGCAGATTCCAGAAGAAATTGACATTTTATAAAATTATATGTACAGCTCTCTCATTTCTGAAGACGAAAAGGAGTAATAGAGTTGGAACTCTAACAATAATAGTAATAATAATAATAATAGTAACATTAGTAAATAGTAACATTAGTAAATAGTAATAGTAATAAATAGTAATAGTAATAAATAGTAATAGCAATGATAGCAATAATAATAGCAATAAAAATAGTAATAGTCACCAGGCTATAGTTTTACCAGCTTCATGCCTTCTTCTAAATAGCTCTGAGTGCCAAATACCTGACAGTGGAATCTGAATGGGGAATATACAGCAGGAAAAATTACTTCAGACATTAAAATCTTACTATCAGAATATTCTGTTAAAATTTTTCTCTTCAGCCACTGGACATCTGGACAGATAAATCTAAAGCATGTTTGCTTCATTACTACTTCCTTTAAACATGCCCCAGAACTTAGCAGAAGGAAATCAAGTGTCTAACAGCTGGCAATAACCTAGGTACCTTGTTAAGGCTTTCACTTACACCAACAGAGAAACAGAGAGAGAAAGGAGGTGTGGGGCGGGCTTTAGGCATTTTCTAAAAGACCTAACCTTTCAAAATAGCTGATTCAAAAGTTATGTTAGACAGAACATATCTCAGTTATGGTTAGAATTTAGGAAAATATGTTTAAATTGTTTAAATGCTTAGAAAGAATTTTTCAGTGTATTATTTTTGCATGATTCATTTTTAATTTTGCATTGAAAGTATGAGAAAAGAGAATCTACTATACTGGAAAACAACTCAAAAATGATGTAGGGTAAAACTCTTTGTAGAAGTAAAAAGTTTTATTTAATTAAGAAGTAATCTGCTATTTGGATCAAGAATCTGATCCAATAAAACTTTTTTTTTTTTTTCCAGGAGCATTCTAATTCATTGCTTATATAGAGCTTCCACATGTCTCCCAACCCTTTACATTCCCATACTGACCTTACTGCAGCCTGTTTCTTGACTCTGGATGTGTATGCTGACATCTCACTTCTTTTGGGTGAACTTCTTTTTGAGTTCCCCAAAAGCACAAGAGGTGTTTGGATTTGTGTTTACAACCCATGTTCACCAGTTTGCATTTACAGTATACAAAGATCTTAAACGACTTTTCCTTCTCCACACTCCTCCTTGCCTTCATCTCCATAATTCCATCTTCCAATCTCTCTTTGTCTCTCAAATCTCAGCAATTGCACCTGTCTGGCCTCGTTGTTTTACTATCTTCAAGTCATTTTGTGTTTTCTTGTTCACGGATTTTGCATTGTCAGGAATTTTCCCACCTTACTGGCCTTTCATTTTTCCAGACCATTGAAACAGAAAATGAACAAAAGTCAGTTGCCGTGCTCATCTGCATGGTGCTGTGACTCCAGGCTGGGGTCCACCTTGTGCTGTCCAAGGCAACACAGCTTTGAGAGTCACCAGCCTCTGACTTTGGCCAGAAGGGACTCTATGTACACTTCCACATTACCACATTGAACAGTGTCAAGGAACATTTCAGTCACTGAAATTTGACAATCCATACTGTGAAATAGTCAAATAATAATTAAATAATTAATGTTGAGAGGGACCCCTGAGGTATTTTTTGTCCAACTTCCACTCAATTCACAGGTGTTTTTTCATCCTGAGCTAAAGAACATTTTTCCAAACTGTTCCTGGATATGACTTGCAGACCAGAAGCTGCTTCCAATAAGAGGTTTGCATGCAGTCACCCTGCTTTGAAGGTTAAAGGAATTTAACAGTGTGAACATGGGCTCTTCCATGGCAGCTGAGCTCAGTGCTGGGGGTTTGCATCAGGTACACTTGATTCACTAGTGTGAAAGCAACCTCTCAATTCTATCAACACTGAGTATTTACCATATTAGCATATAACCAACATAAATTGGTTATGGTCTGTGCTTGCTTTGCAGTACTATGCCACCAGTCATCTCCAGTACTATGCCACCAGTCATCTCCTTTCATCTTCTACATTGTTCAAAGAAGGAATTTGCTCATGTTCATAGAGGAACTTCGATGAAACACTGCGATCATGGCTGAATTAAAAATAAAACTTCCTGACGTAGAGGTAAGCTCGCTGTTATATTGTTTTTCTCCCAGGAACAAAAGAAAGTAGACGGAATTGCATCTCGGTGCCCACTTCAGTACATCTTGTTCCCATGCTTGTGTTAAACTGATTGCCAAGTTTTGGATGGGGAACGAATTTCTCTCTTCCCCAGTGAGAGCTGGCAGGGACTGTCAGGGGTTTTTATGTTGTCCTCCCCAGTGCATGCTGTGGTCACCTGGATTGCCTGGCTGCTTCAAACCCTGGTTGACATAAGCTAGTTTTTTCTGATCCATCTAAACAGCATCAGTCCTTATGACATGGGTAATATTTAAACTACTTTTAGGTGGTTGAGAAATGATTGTATCTAAGCATGCAAAGCCACAGACAAACCACATCATGGCCTGGATTCTGCATGCAGGTTGCTTGTCTGTGTAATCCCAGGTCTGTGTATTCCTCTTCTTCTGTTCCCTAGACCTCCTAACTCTCAGTCATTACCTGCAGAAATTAAATTATAAACTATTAAGGGCAGCTGTTTACTCTGAGAAGTTCTGTACTTCTACATAACCCTTTGTATGATTTTTTAATATCAAAGAACCTAACTTTTACTTGTTGAAAATACACACAATTTCTTGTGGTAATTTTTTGAATATTTTTCCTCTATACATCCAGGGAAAATATTTCCTTTTCAGTAGTAGAAGGGTTTTTGTTAATGAATTTTTCCTGGAGAATGCTTTTGGAGAGGAAATGGCATTTGACATGAAGAATATCTTCAACTAGAAAAATTTTGAATATCTGCACTTACTAAAAAAATTAGCCACAGTTGAAAACAGGAATAAAGAGTGAGACTTCAGTAGAAACCTGCATCTCCTTAGTTTGCTGTGCCGAAATTAAAGACGTGAACAAGTCCAAATTTTCAGGGATCCTTGTGGGATCGCGGTCCTTGAGGGTTCCTTCCAACTCAGGATATTCTATGAGGTTATGATTCTGCAACTGGGAGAAGAAATTCAGCAGTTTATTTCATGCAGCAAACTGACACATCTCTCCCAGGAGAAATGGCTGCTGTTAACAACTACCACTATGAAAAGTGAATATTAACATTTTTCTGTATTGTTTATCATCATAATTTCTAGAAACAGTTCTAGGTAACAAAACATACCAGCGCAATGCCAGGTTGCTTACAGCATTGCTTAATGTAATACCACATAGAAATGCCCAACTGGCTTTCAATAAGCCCACAAAAGAGCAAAACAGATAAGGCAGAACAATGTGCTAACATGACTTGTCTGCCTTGAACAGAGAGACTCTTTTAGTCTGAGTTTGGGTATCACTGCATGAAATTGCATAATACAGTGTGCAGATATACCCTAGGAGTTTCACTGGCCTAGTTAGGGTGGTACAGATACCAGCAGAGTTATGCAACCAAACTGGGAGCACAGGCAGCTCCCGCCGCTCCCTTCCTCCCGAAAGATGCAGATGCTCCTTTAGGCATAATCTGCCCTCCTTGAAGGATGTGAACCAAAATATGTTCTCTGTGCAGCCCCTTGCAGGAGGGCCATCCAACCATCACTGCGCTGATCTCACAGGGGAGACATGAGTTTTTGTCAGCTTTCCAGGTTCAGCGTGAGGGGTGACGCAAATTTGAATGGCCTTGTGGCCAGCCTGGACCTCCTTGGAACTCACTTGCTTTTCATAAGCACCAGCACTTGCATTCCCCTGTGGGGCAATTTCCTTTTCTGAACATTTATACTTTTTTTTTTTTGGTAAAATGACAGTTATTTTTGTACTTGTAACCTTTGCTCTCACAATATTCACAGTATACCCTCCAACAAAGCATTTAAAATGCTGGCCATGATGAATTTATTCCATCTACTCTACTTAAAAGTAATGTATGGCTGAATATGTCAATGTATTTTCCCTTTTTTCCTGCAGTGAAGCAATTATCATGAGATTGACAATAGTTACTGATTTCTAAAAAGCTTGTCCTTGAGATTACTTCAAAAATCCGTTTCTGTGATGTGAATTCATCTTAAATAACCTGGAAACTGTCAACTGAAGTGATTAAATCTTTTACTAACAATGTTTCTTTCCTTCTGTTAAAAAAGTTAGATTTTAATTAATATTTGTCTTTTACAGTGCTGAATATTTTCAGGTTGCCATTCGCTAATGACTGTTTTTATTTATTTAAAATCTTAAAATTCTTTTTCCTGTCTGCTTTAGTACTCTTGGTTTTGGCATTTTAAGCATTTGATTAAATGTGTAGTAGAAATTTTTACAGTTATTGTTTTATAAAATAATTGTTTACTGGGATCGTTTTTGTCTGCAGTTGATTTTTGGCATGTGAAAACATGCAAGTTTTGAGCTGAAAGCGTCAATACACAGGAAAAGTACAAGTGCTGTTTGCTACTTTGAGCTGAAAAGCAGAGTACTGAACTAAGTTTATAGGATATTCCCTGGGCTTTGGCCACACCCTATCCCAGCAGAACAGTGGATATTTTTTTATAAAATAAATGTTTTTTTCTACTAAGTCATAGCAGAATGTATAAAGTACATAGAGCACATAAGGCATTTACGCAACAAATGTACAGCATGTAGAGAATGCTTTAATTTTTAGAAACTATTTATCTTATGATAAACAAACTACACTCACACTAGGAGACGCTGCTTTTTTAGAGCTGCGCCATCCTGCAGTGAACAATGAAAGATGTTATTGAATATTCAGTTTACATTAAAAAAAATCACAAAAACACAAACAACAACAACAAAAAGAAACATCACTAAAAGAAACAGTTCTGTGAAACAGCACTGGGCCACAAATCCCCCCCTCCAGAGACAAATACAGTATCACACCAGCTTGCCTATAAAATTTCCTGGGCTGTACTGTACTTGCTAGTATACTTCTGCTTGGACTTTCCCTCAGGATAATTGGTAGCTCAGAATTCTGTCGGTCAGCTGGATAGATGTGCCTATTCAGACATGCCTAGGAAGATAAAGGCAAGAAAAAGCTTTGGGATCTGGTCCAAATCTCACATATGTCTCCAACATAGTCCAATAGAGAGATAATTTAAGGCTGACTTGAACATCCTTTTCCTACTCTTGATCTAAAAGCATCTTAGGCATCTTACTCTAATTACAAGGCGTTTAATTACCTCTTTAGGTTTGGCCTCAAGTATTTAACACATTACCTATCCTACAAGGAGCTATATCTTAAGGTGTCATTCAATGAGAAGGTTTCAGTTATTCCTTTTGTCCTTTCTCTGCTGAGCTTTGTTCATCTATCCAGTTGAAGTCTTTTGTTTGCTTTGAGTTGCCCATGAGTCCAGCTGAGTCCAGTAGCTTATGAGACTGAAAGACTGATTTATGGCCCAGTGCAGGTCTCTTATCCCCTAAAACTATTGCAGGGAAAAAAAAAAAAAAAAAGGGTAGCTGCTCTGTTGGGTGGCTGAAGACAGATAAGAATTGCTGTGCCTGTAGTCTGCATGTACACAGCTGGGCTTAGGCAGTCTGCAGTACACCTAAGCACCTTATTTCCCTCCCTGCAAAACTGTCCAAGCCACACTGCTGACCCTTTTAGCCAATTCACTGGTTTTCTTCCCATTGAAAACAAGGCAGAAAGGATGCAGAGATACGTGCGAGGGTATTAGGCCAACAGGCAACCTATTGGCAGCCAGAAGATACATCCAGGTTAAGAGCCAGTTAAGCCAGTTCTAGAAATTCAGAGCTTATCCTTTCTACCCTTGCATCTGTCTTGGTACAATTACTTGATAGGATCCTGTTCTGTAATCACACGTTTATCTTTTTGTAGGTTACCTGATTCAAATTCTGGATCTTCAGGACAATGGGTTAATAGTTTGCAAACTGCTGTCGCAGTAGTTCTGTCCTTCAGAGGGATGTATGCGGGTTCTTTCAATTCTGGTATGTGAAGATCAAGAATAAACCATCTGCCTACATTTTATGAAACAACAGAAGATGTAAAGTTAAGTTTTCAAGGCATCCAACTGATCAGGTTTAGAAAAATTTGCTGAGAAAATTTATCTACACACTATGAATTTTTATCCACATGTATACATTAATATGTACGCTTTATTTCACAGCTTTGCTCTTCATGGAGTCTTCTCTCACCTGGGATATGTTGCTAGCTGCAATTATTTTGTAAGTTATACTTAAAACTAAGCATAGGAGAGAAACGGTGAGAGATGAGGAAAAAGCGAGAGTGGATTTCTACATTCATTCAGCCAATCGGCTTTTTAAGAAAATATCTTTAATACGTGACAAACATACAGTTTGTTAGTTTTCCCCACAGATTACTCAGAGCACATGGGCTTTAATCTGATTTGACAGCCTTGTGATATTTTCTGCCACTCTTGTTCTTAGCAAAGTGCTCTAAAAATGCATCCATAATTTATTTATGGGACCTTCTTTAACCCTTGAATAACTAGAATATACACCATACCTTTCATCCTTGAACTGTCAGTGCTGATTGCAGAAAGTGCCGTCAGACATCTCTGGGGTTAAATGGATGAGCATTACTCTTTCTTTCTAAAAAGACGAACAGCAAGGAAGCCACTGTTCTGTTGTCAGAATGCTGAAGAAGAAATATCAAACCCTCTAACACATTAGATCTCCATAGGAAAATTCACTAGCACCACGAAGACACACAGCTATTAATAATTTTGTGAGATACTTTAATTTCAACAAAGGAAATTCCCAGCTGATTTATTTTTGTTTGTAGCATGAACTATTTTTTCCACTAAAAACATGCTGAACTCATTTTGACATGAATATACCATTACAAATCCTATACAGAAAGCTCTTCATAATGGGCATGCTTCATGTCTCTTGTAAAGCTCTTAACTTCTCTTGTAATATACGCCTCTCACTGTATTTGGATTTGTTGCAATTATTTAATATCAAGTAAATCTTCCATTTCTGTGATACCAGAAGTAACTATTTGGTGGAAATAGTCTAATTACCAAACTGGCCAAACCATTATTATGATAATATAAGGAATAGCCCTGACTCCTACTTATTTATCCTGGATTTGGCCTGACAATCTTTTGTGAAATGATATGGTACAATTTCTCTTCCCTTCAGCCCAGGAAATATTAGCAGATCAGAATTACGTCCTACATTGTAGGTTGTGCTACATTCCTATGTCATTGCTGTGTGGAGGCCTGACTAATGCAAGCTTGTGTTTCATAAAGTCACAGAATAGTTGAGGTTGGAAGGGATCTGTGTAAGTTATCTTTTCTGATCTCCTCCTCAAAGTACTTCCATTTAAATCAGGTTGCTCAGGATCTTGTCCAGCTGAGTTGTCAATATCTCCAAAGATGGAGAGCCTACAGCTTCCCTGGACCCTGTTCCAGTGTTGGACTGCCCTCTCTGTGAATATTTGTTTCTTAATATCTGGTCAGAATTTCCCCTGGTGCAAGTTGTATTTGCTGCCTCTTGTCCATTTGCTGTGCACCCCAAGAGGATTCTCACTCTCTCCCCTTTTGAGTTCTGGGAAACGTGTCTTTATACCCAGACAGAAATGGGCCCACAAAGATGATTAAGGGATTGGAGCATCTGTCTTATGAGGAAAGACTAAGTGAGCTGGGCCTGTTTAGCCTAGAGAAGAGGAGATTGAGAGAGGATCTTATCAAACTCTACAAATACCTGAGGGGACAATGTAAAGAGGATGGGGCCAAACTCTTCTCAGTGGTGGCCAGTGATAGGACAAAGGGTAATGGGTATAAATTGATCCACAGGAGGTTTCATTGCCATATGAGGAAGCACTTCTTTACGGTTCAGGTGACAGAGCACTGGAACAGGCTGCCCAGAGAGGTTGTGGAGTCTCCTTCTTTGGAGATATTCAAAACCCACCTGGATGCAATCCTGTGTAACATGCTCTAGGTGACCCTGCTTGAGCAGGGAGGTTGGACTAGATGATCTCCAGAGGTCCCTTCCAACCTCAATCATTCTGTGATTCTGTGATTCACAGCTCTGGATATTCTCATGCATAGCTGATAATCACTGATTAACCCTGCAAGTGAGGAGATGGTTGAGGTACCTTGGGTATGCCATCTGGTTTTGCCGTGTCTTTCACATAAGTGAGGATAGCACAATTGCATTTCCATCCTGCGTCAACTGATGATGGTACTCATCATGTTGTATATCAAAAGTCAAAGAGTTCACTTAAGATTCAGCCTGCTCAAAACATCTCCTATGCTCTACTAGGGTACGTGCTGGGACACTGACTCTGCATGATTTGGGAAACCTACCTCCTGTCCTCAGGAGAGATGTTCTTAGCAGAAGTTCTCAGCAGTCAGGTCAGGTTACAGATCAAGGACTGTGCAGACTATGCGGTTTTAAATTTATACGTGGCAGTGAAGATTTTGTTCCCAAGAAGTATACTTACTTACTTTAATCTGAACAAAATGCTTGTCTTCTTTTTTTTCCCGTGGTTGGCAAGTTTTGAACTCATGGCTGGTGGGCCATAGAGCATCCAACTCAATAAAGAAGTGCTCCTGGGGACACACAATCCTAAGTGAACTGGGTGAGCTGCAGAGGTGCCTTCCAATCTCAACCATTCTGTGATTCTATGCTAATTTCCCTCAACTTTGGTGGAATACTTTGTTTTTACTGCCTTTTTAAACTTAGATGTCCTTTCCATGTTTTGGAGAGTTAGCACCTTTTTAACATAGTATCTTAGAATACCTCTGCTCAAAAATACTTCTCACAATCATGTAGAAGTGAAAGATTTGCCTCATTCACTATTTTACTTTGTTTTATTCTACAGTATATTTTTGTGCAGCTATGTGACAATAAATAGTGCTGTAACCCACTGGAAAATGTGCATTGGAAACTAAAATATACTTTTCAAAAGCTTCATTTGACTAATGCATAGCTACTATCTAGTAATATTGACCAGTTTGCTAGGTTACCTTGAGCCAAAATGGGAAGGTGGTTTCTTTGATATTATTATCCTGATTTTGTAACAGATCTTAAGCAACCCTATCCCTAAGCAGTAGAGGAAATTACCATCTCAGTACTCTATCAGATACAGAACTCCCTGGGTAAGCAACAATTAAGAGCTTCAGTTATTTCCTCAGCGTTCTGTCTGCACCCCTAATGACTTGTTTGTCAACTCTCAGATCATTCCTCATATGGGTACTCTTTAAAACAAAGATTTAAAGGGTTTTATTGAGTTCTCCCTACTTCTGTCTCTGTCTTCCTGTTCTCTGACTATGAAGTAGGATTAGTGTTTCATTAGCTAGCAAGGAGACAACATCTTTGGTAGAGCCCAAAGTGAGGGGTTTCTCAAAGCAAGGCACAAGAGTGAATATTTGTACAGACAGATGCAAGCTCAGGGCAAGGCTGGTCAGACATGAATGAAATCCTTTCCAGAAGCTGTGTAGCTATGGGAGCATGAGAAAATGTTCTAGTTCACAAAGCCTCCAAGGTGGGCTCCATAATGCAACTCTACAGGTGGCACTTCGACCTATCCACATCTGACTGGAAAGGTGTTTCTGCCTGGCTGATCAGTCCAACATCCATTGTTAAAGCAGCCTCAGATCTGCAGCAGCAGCCACAGCTGTTTTGGAGATTTGCAAGGAGGAGACAGGAATTCCCCATCACAGCCTTGCTGCCAACTCCTTCATAGCCTTGGGCAAGTCATTTAACTTTTCTGACTCAATTTCCCCATCTGCTAAATGGGGATAATAGCAGAGGAGTATTGTAAGGATTAATTAATTAGCTAATGTTTGTAAGGTGCTTTGAAGATCAAAAGCAATAAGCACTATTGTTGTTATCGAGGGTGTTGAATTAACTTTCCTCATTTTGGCACGCAAAGCCCCAGCACTTGGACCATTGCCCCAGGGCATGTGCTGGCAGTAAGAACACGATGATCATCATCTATTCATAAACAGAGATATCAAAGCTCTCTTGGAGGTGCTGCTAGTCTCTGAGCCTGGAGCTCCCCAGGCAGAGATGCCATTTTTTCCCAATGTGGAGACAGTGCAGCAGTTGCAGAGTGACCTCTTAAGTTGTGCAGTGGATCAGAGTAAGCACCAGCAAGTTGTCACTGCTCCTCTTGCTCCCGCAAATGTGTCCACAAAGAGTTCAGACTTTTCTGAAGGCCCATCAGGTTTTCTGGGGTCTCTCAGATCCTTCTTCCAGCCTATTCCTAAGCGTCTTGTTTGTGGGTCAGAGACTTTCTTCCGTCTCTGCTTCCTTTGAGCTGGTTGGCAGCTCACATAAGAGGGAGCACATCCTGCTTTTCTGGCAGAGACATCTGTAGTTACCATAATATAGGTTATATTACACAGGCGCACACACACACTCCAACCAGCTGCCAAAATCACAGGTGTATCACCAGGTTTATTGACCACTGCAGCTCACAGGCTGCCCTGTACAAGGCTCAGACTGAGGACGACATGTGGTCTCCTTCACTGTTGGACTTGTGCACCCGCTAACACAGGATCTGGCCCCTGGTGCTTGGAATCAGGAACCTGAGACGTGGGAGTTAAATAACTCCCTAGGAAACACTGACTGCTCTAGCTGAGCTGCAGGAGACTCTGCTACTGAACAAGAAACCCAATACAATTTCTTAGTCTTAGAGGAGCTTGACCTTCTGCCATCATCGTTCTACAGCCCCCAGAATAGATTAAGAAAATACAAAGATTGTGATAATTACACAAAGAGAACAAAGGACAAATGTTGGTTGATAACGGAGAGTTATTGTCAAAATGTCATTTTAACTCATACATCATCAAAACAAGCTCAGTTATTATTAACAGCTAAAGACTGTAAAATCAAAAAAATCATTCATTTCATAGAAAACAACCATTTAAATGACCGCAGTGACATTTTAATACCACCTTTTATTATCACTGAAGAAATCATTCACACCAAAACACAACACTTGCCCTCCCCCAGCCATGATAAAGACAGCAATTACAAAGCACAACACATAAGATTTTCTTTAGGTGCTGCTAAGGAAAAAATGTATTATTACTGATAATGCAGTGGTGTGAAAAACATCTGCATATGGCTTTGCCTGTATTTGCACTCTAATGGACCATGTTTGGGCCCTTTTCTGTAAACCTTGTTGAAGGTCTATTTTAAAAGTGAGGCCTTTAAGACAAAATGCCACACTAGTTCTTAGTGTTGATAAAGAACAAGGGAGTTCTGAAAGAGACAAAGGCGCTGAGTTCATCAAAGCATTTTATTTCAGTTTTTAATTTCTTTATACTAACTATGCCCACTCAGTCTGGCACACAATATATGGTTTTGAAGTTTCCTAAACACACCTGAATTACTGGGATCAGTCCTATAAAACTGTGATACTAAACCGAACACCTGCATTGATAGTTTTGCACCCTTAAATGTTTGCAAAGAGTACATCATAAAAATAAGAAGTTGGAAGACTGTTATTATATTGAATTACAACCAGGTTATATGTTGATATAGATACTGTAATAAGCATTTTACCTTTAATTTTTGTTTTTACATAGTCATGAAAAGGGATAAAACTTTGCTAAAGCCGTTTATTAGAGACGTGCTGAAATAGCTTCAAAAATGCAATTTCTCCATTTGACAAATGCCAAGAAACATCTCTGTTTTAGAGAGGGAGTAATTTTTGAGTATGGCTTCGATACTCCCTGGAGACTCCCTCTGACATACAAGTGCAGAGCACTTGGTGATGAAAGTTACCTCAGCTCCTGTTAGGTTTCTTTCCAGGTTCATAAGGGTGTTTGTGTAGTTTTTCCTCTATGTTGTCCAGATCAGCGGTCCTGAAACGAAATACATGGTTCCTAGGAATGTCCATATGCATTTCTTACAGGAACAGTGAGATGTGGGGTGTCTAACACAGCTGGAAATTGCAGTAGGAAATAACGCTTCACAAGATCTGCCATAAAAGAGTGGGCTGCACCATAGCAGCTCCATTAAGCTCTGGATCTGTATCTTCTGGTGTATTTGTAGATTTCTGGGCAAAAGAAGACAGCTCCTTACATTTAAGCAATCCAATAATTCATTACTAGAGAAGCACAGAACATGAACTGGAACATACACAGCTCTAAAGCCAAATGCTAATTTGTTAATTACGATATCAGTGATGTGCAAGGTTTTACATGAACTATCTGCACAGGGGTAATATTTGTCCTATAGCAAATAACAAAAGCTAAATTTAGGCAGGCAGCAAGAGTTAGCTTTTTTGCCCTTTTCCTTGCAGAAGAGCTAGCATGACTCATCTTCCCTCAGAGTTTTGTAAGTAAGCCCACAGCAGGTCACATGTATAAATACACCTGTTGAAGCAACAGTACATTACTCAGAAAGATACATACAGTCTGTATGTACCCCAAAGAGTTAAGGGTGACACAGAGCCATAAACATGTCATGGTAAGGACTGCTGTCAAAATAAAGACAAACTGTGGGAGGATGTATCTTTAATCTGAACAGAGGAGATGGGTGGAGATTGTGGACATGTAGTAAATGTGCACCTAGAAGTGGGATGGGTGTGTTTTATTAATATTAAATCTTTATTTGCATTGTGGTAGGATCAGGAAGCCTATATTTGGGTAGCAGCCCCTTGTACTGAGTTCTGTATGAACACATAAGTAGGCAGAGTCCCTGTCCCAGAGATCATACCATCTAATTATAGTCAATACTTCTGCCATCCCAAGGGGTTCATAATTCCAGAGTTCAGGCCCTCAAAACCTTGAGACTGGCAAAAAAATAATGAAATTGAAAAAAAATCTGCAATTGGGGTTATTTTTATTTGCCTTCTGGTATCTAAGCCTTTTCAATACACTTGAGTCATGTTTTCTCCACAGCCCTAAGGATTAAAAATGTAGGTCTTGCCTACATGGGATTATCTTTTTGGCATAACCGAACATGTGAATTTAAAAATACGTTGTTAGATCAGTATAACCCCTTCGTCCCATTGGCCACTTGTGCTGACACCTAGCTGATGTAGCTTGGGCAAAGTTATAAGTTAACTCATCTCCAAAGAGTAGCCCAAATACGGATTTGTAATGGAGTCCATTATATCAGTACAATTTTGTACATGCCTGTTGACATGGAATACAGCTGTGAGACTCTTTTGGCAAAACAAGGTGCTGCTTAAACCCCTTGAAAAAAAAAATATATATATATATATCATGAAAAACACATGTCTCCAGGAGCTGAATTCTAAATGTTGAAGCGAAAGGTTAGATGCAAGCCTGAAGAGAGAAATCTCAGATGTTGGCAGTGCTGCTGGTGGAGGCCGAAAATGAGTAGGAAGGAGGACAACATGAACTGAGATTAAATCCAGCTAGGACAGAAGCCAAACTGTTCTGGGTCACTCACACTTAGCCTATTTATAATTTTAGTACATTTCAGATCATGAACAATATTAAAATAAATAGCATGTGCCTTAATGATCTCCTCTTCTTGTCCCTGTCATGCAAAGAATTCTCTTAATTCTCTGCCTACTAACAACCTCATGTTTAATTGCTTTTACACCCTTCCTTATACTTTCCCCTTAACTACCACTCTGCCTAGCACAATGGTATCCAGGATTAAAGTTTTTATACTTCCTGACCAACTCTAAATCACCACAATCAATTCTAGCAATACATAGAATTTAATTTATCCTCAGCTGGCAAAATGGAGTATCAATATGAGCCGAAAAAGACTTTACGGCTATAGCTTTCTTGTTGGGCTGTAAAGTAAGAATTTCTAATTCATCAGATTTATATTTTACATTTGGCATTAAGACCATGGATGTTCTTTTCCTTCATGACTCCTCATTCTTCACTTGCAATTGTGTATAAAAGCTGGTTGTTTTTCTGGATTATCTATCCAACCCTGTGCCCGTATGACATGCCAGTATACTCATTACAGTGGGATGAATTTAGAGGCAGAACTCAGGAAAGCAAGTGAGGTATGTTTCAGAGACAAATTCTAAGGTTCTGAGTGTGACCAAGAGATTAGTAAAGATTTGCTGCTATTAACCCATCACAGATAACCTGCCTTTCTTTAGTACCTTATACCATCATTCACCTCCACATGTGGACCCCACGCTCCCCTGTTCCTGTAACTCTGGTAAGCTGTTGCAGACAGACTTTTTTCAGATGAGTTTGCTCACATGTTATGTTCTTCTGTTTTCAATGTAGCTGCATTGTTTTGGGGGAATTTAGCAAACGAAAAACTTCAGGATAACAGTGTTTCTGGTACTGTGAAGGTAATATACCCCATAAGACTAGAAAATAGCAATGGCTTGCAAAAAGCCCCAAGGTCATTTTCTAATAAGCCAGATATTGTTACATAGATGGGTAAACAATAGATATTTATAGTTAATTTTTCTTTCAGGTTGCTTATCTAAATCTCATTCAAACCTCCTGGCACTAACTGAATCAGGCCAGAAATCCTGCAAAAATCTCTTTAATATTTCTTTTGATGGCAATTACAACCAGTGGAAGCCTGAGGTTTTTTGGATATTGCATTCAGGCATAGGTCTTAGAGTAAAAGAACATTAGGAGAGATAGATTTGACGCCAAAATCCTCAGGTGTCCTCACCTTATAGCAAAAGTTTGTTCTACATGTTGCTGGATATAAGAATTTCTCCTTTCATTCATCTGCCCGTCTCCCCTACTTGTCTGGTCTCTCCATTCTCTGCTCCCCATTTCCTTCAGTTTTCATTTTTCAGGTTTCTCCCCCTTTTTCTTCCTCATATTGTTTTCTTCCATTTTCTTTATGTTATGTTGTTTTTCCCTTGCTGCAGGGTCTACACCAGCACTCAGATCTGCAGAAGGCAGCTGGAGCTGAGATCACTGATCATCTGTGAGCTGCTTCTTTACCCCACAGAAGTTTTAAACCTGCTGGGATCCCTTGAACTAGCACTATAATCCCACTCCATCTGCCTGTCCTTTCCACTGACCTTTTCACTCCATTTTTTCTATCTAGTTCTTTTTTATTTATATTTATCCTTTCAATTTTTCTGTTTTTTGTTTGTTTGTTTGTTTGTTTGTTTTTCTGTTTTATTTGTTTATGTATTTGCTTAGGCTGATCTCTTTCCTGATGGGCAAATGTCCTTCTTACATATGCTGTAAAATAAGTTGGTTGTCAAGAGAAATGTTATGCTGTTTACTTTAGAAGAGGATTTGAAAGAATATATAAAGAATTCGTCTTTATGTTAAGAATTATGTTAAGAAACGTTAAAATCCCCTGTGTTAAAGCTTGGTACCTCTTTCTTAACTGTCATCCAGAGATGACAGGTGAACACACAGATCCTAGCCAGCACTTGTAAGTGACTTAGATCTCTCTATCAAGGCCTACCCTACAATATTACTCCCACGTAGCCAGGATTTATTAATACTTTATTAACACTTGCACTGATGTGCCTCTAGCGTAGTTTACTGCTGGGAATGAACTGAGGTTGCAACACGCTCTTGGAATCACTGACAGCCTTTAATAATGTTGGGTACAAGGTTGATATGAAAGGTAAAAAGATAAAGCTGGGTATCTCTCTTCTGAGTTTTTCCCATTTTTTTCTGGGAGTTAAGCTGCAAGACTGCTTATGTTTAAAATAGGGCCTAGCTTTGCTCAAAATTTGGCTGGGCATGGAAAGAGCAAAAATATTACGTGGCCAATCCTAAGAAATTTACTTTAATTTACAGTTTTGGCCTTACAAGGGCTCAAACGACATGACAGAATTTCACCATAAAGGGAGCCATAAATGTTGCAGCCCCTAGAAACAAAACGAAAATGGCAAAATCCTGGCAAATGAATGGAAATATTCAGTGATGTTTGAATTTTTCAGTGTCTCAGTAGAAAATAAAGTGGTTTAAAAAGAATGAAAGAAATCTGAAAATGAACCCTTTGCAAAAGTCATCAGCCTGAATTACACAAGGTTGGGTGCTCCTACTGGGCTTCCCACGTGCAAGGTCTAAGGGTCTAGCCATTTAATTTTTATAAGAAAAGGCCACAACCTTGGCATCACTAGAGCAGGCCTAAAGCTCCATTTGTAAAGAATAATATATCCAGCATGCTTGGTTGTGATAATAACCTCAAAATTAGGAACCACATGTAACCAGTTGTTCCAGGTTGTCCTCCTGACTTCTTTAAATCACTGAAGCTGTTTTGCCGCTCTTCATCCCCCTCACAGAAGTCACACAGAGCATATAGCTAAATCTAAGTAAGCACTGAAGCTCTCAAACGAAGCCTCTAAACGTTTTTGGGGGTTGTTGGTTTTTTGTTGTTGTTGTTGTTTTTCACATCACTGAAAGTGCTAGCTAACCTGTTATTCTCCTAGGCTCCCCATACACGTACTGTTTAGCATTGTAGAGATAAAGGTAACTAAATCAGCACATATGCTATTATCAAACAAACAAACAAGGCTAGATTAGGTCTCTTCAGGTACGTGATTTCAGCGTCAGAAACTCTTATCTGATCTTTTATCTGAATTACTCTTTCAGGAAGATAGTTGGATCGTTAACTCAAATAGTCATCATTACGTGCTTCAGATATTCTCATGCCTGCCTGCTTTGTGTACCTGAAGCGAACACTCTAATGTGAGATTGGTATCAAGATTTCCCGTAAGATCTGCAAACTTATGTGGAAAAACAGGGCAGCGGCTATGGGACTTAATGAGAGACACTAAACTCATTCTGCTCTCAGAGAAGGGGAGTCTGAGAGGATGTGCACATTGCCAAATAATTCCACTTGCTATTCAAACATGCAAAGAAAAAATGGGCTTAGTGTTTGGAGAAAGGGATTGAAAAATATGAAAGCAAAACTGAGCACAGAAAGAACAAAACACAGGCTAGTTTACTCATGACAATGCTGTAAATCAGCTTTTAGAATAATGCTGGGGAAAAAAAAATCCTTGTGCAGAAGGGTATGTGCTATAGAACAGAAAGGTACGGTTGAATGTTACACAGCTCTCTTAATATATGTGGGGGCTTTCTGATACATTTATATAATTTATCGTGCTGTACGTGACCAGACGCAAGTGAAAAGACAGACTCACAAAGGACACTGCCTGGTGGCTGATGGGCAGGAGGAAAGTCCAGCAGGGCTGCACCATGGCACAGTATCAGCTCTGCCTGTGCACTGAAATGCAAATGTGTGTCGTTGTTGTTGGCTACGGCGGTAAGACTGAAATTGGAGGAAGCAGATGCTGTAATCTGATGATGATGTTGTTCTTGCTGAGTCTGAAGAATCACTTCAAGAGCTAGTAATGAGAGTCGCTGAAGCTAGTGTTGATTACAGACTACATCAGAATGTAAAAAGATAAAGGTGATGACACTTCTGAAATGGCGTATTGCAGCCACAATATAAAGAAAGACATTGAGCAATGAAGGAAATTCTGTTTCTAACAGACAGTGGATAAAAATGGAGAATCCCATTTCTAGGAGGAAGACATCTTGTTCTATATTTGTACATATGAACATATGACTATTAAGGATCCCCAAAGGGGACTGTGAACACAAGACCAGGTGAATCTCTGCACTGCTAGAAAGGGAAAATATGAGTGCACTAGAAACACAGCAGGCAGGTTAGAAAAGCTGTGAGAAAGAATTTGTAACTTCAGGCTCCCTCCAAATGCCATGAGAATGCCATCAGAGTGGACTTTGGGGTAAAGCAGTGAAAATGCTTTCAAAACAATTTCTTCACAGGGGAGAAGCAAGAAGCAATGTGAGAAGGAAGCAAAGGGAAGTCTATGCTTTAGCTGATTTAAGTTGAATTGGGGTCCCAGGTGGAGACTGAAGCTGGTTTTGAAAGGTTATTGAATGGGTTTTACAACCAACAAACCGCTAGCCTCAGGGACACAGTAACTTGTCAAACAGATCCAGCTTTAACAAAAACATACTCCCAGGGATCAACAGGAAAATTCTCTTAACAAATCCCCTCTTATTTCAGGGATCTAAGATACTTGTGATGTCCTTGATATCTCCAGCCTTTTCCTGTGACATGGATATGCATAATTTTTGTCCACTGTTTTTTTCCATAGGTCAAAGAGAAGGTTGTAGGAGGCACAGAAGTGCTGTGGCCTATTGTGAGGTAGAGAAAGGAGTGTGGGAGGACACAGAAAGCAAAATAGTAAAAGCTGAGGATTATGAGGAGCATCAGCATGAAAGGAAGTCTTCAAGAAACGGCCAAAAGGAACCAGAAGACCCCAGTGCCACACCTTGGAGTAGCTGGATATTTTTGAGTTTTAGGCTATTTGGATATGGAGTTTTGGATATTTTGGACTGCTCCTGCAGTCCAGCTTTAGTGGTGCTCTGCCCCGATCTGCTTTATTCTTTCATTTGGATTACTATTCTCAGGTAGGGCTGTACATGGGTGCTATTCCCAGGAGAGGTCAGCTCTCAGCTTCTTTAGCAGTGAAATATTGAGTCTTCTTACTGTAATATTTTATCATATTGCACATTGGCCAGTAGCCACATAAGTTCCAGTTCATAAATGCACCACCATCAGTCAGACATGAGTGCTGAGGAGGTGGAAGAGTTTTTGCAAAATTAAGGGTATACCTAATTCCTTGCACTACACATGACTTCTGTTTTTACCTGACCACTCATGAGACGAAGGATTCTCCATGATCATCTACCCCAAGACAATTGAAAACAGTCAGAAACAATCTCATTTGCATATCAGTACCAAGTGAAACTGGTAAAGCTCTTGAGCATGCATTCCAGAAGAGCTGACGGCACGGCTCATGTCCCTTTAAATGTCACTGCTGTGTCACACTACTTCTGACACATTATGTCATGTGTGGTGTGATTTCAGAGAGCAGGCAGTCTCTGAGCCAAGCACGCAGCAGATGTTGAAGAGACCAGGTGGCCATAAGAAATGCGTAATTTCAGATCTCTCCAAATAGTTCAGCAGCCAGGCTTCTTCACTGCTTGTGCATCTCCAGCCCAAATCTCTGACAGCAAAGACAGCTACTTTGATTTCCCAATGAGCATCATCAAACACATTTAATTGTCTCTTGATCCATAGGATTTATCCACTTGGGTTTATATCAGAAGGATGGGTGAGGGACTAGCAGGGAGGGTAATAACAGCACAAGTACCTCTTAGCTAGCTACTTATCAGGCTAAATGCACTCACAATTGCCAACCTGTGTCTGCTGTTCCAGTGAAGCTGAAGTAGTTAACTCTGCCAACTTCCCACTTCCCATCCTCTCCAATACAAGTAATTTCAATTGTCTCTACTCCCACCTTCCTGTAGTTCAGTCATTTCTTATCCTTAGACTCAATTCTGGTGGAGCTCAGGACAAGCTACTACAGTTAAAGTTGAAGATCTGGTACTACACTTTGGTACTACCATGTTGCTGTAACAGCAATGGTTATCCACTCTAGATACACTGCATAACACCATTAATGTGAGCAGAGTTAATCTCATATAACTGCAGCTATCTAAGTTAAAGTGTTTGGACTAAGCTAGCTGTCAAAGCTCCTGCTGTAGCCCACAGAGAGACAGAGATGCTCTTCTAGACTTTAACCCCATCTATCCCAGATACCTATTTTAGGAGAGGGTAAATCAACCACCTCTTTCTCTGTGTTTCTCTATCCATTGACTGTAGAGGGAGCCCAGATGATAAGCACAGATTCAAAGGCAAAGGTTTAGAAGTGCAATGGGAGAAATCCTAACCCTTTGTATCATAATGTTAGCTACCATGTTACATTCACTTGTCCATTGTCAAAGTAAAGCAGGCCAAGAAATGACCTCGTACATGTCTAGTGGTGTGGGGTTCATTCATGGTCAGAGCCAGTTAAGAACCACCGATTTTGTAACTTAGGTAGTGGTCTTTGGATTCCTGCACCAATTTCCTCACCAGGTTTTCAGCTAGTGACAAAGCAACTACTCCTAGAGAATGTTTCCCTTACTGCTGAATGATGATATGTCATTGCAGAAGTAAGGAGTTCAGGAAGTTGGGCAAGTTGCTGTTGTGCAATGCTCAATAAATGAGCCATACATTATGTTGATTTAAGAATCTTCCAGCAGTCAAAGCTCCCTGGATTTTCAGAAATAGATTGTGTTGCACCAAGGTATAGCTGCACGTGTTCTACCAAAAGCAGAACTCCTTTTCAGCTATAAATTTCAGTAGATTTAAGTTGTTTGTGTTCCTGACCAACTCTATGGTTATAGAAGTATCACTTTACTTTCTCTTGTATCCTGGAGCCAAGGAGTTCATTTTAGGTAATAAATCCTGCATAACGGTAGCATAATCCAACGAAGCAGTAACTGCAGTGATATAGAAAAGGTACTATTTTTCTCAGTCATGATTTAGGTCACAGCTTCATCAGATTGGTTATTGCTATAGCAACCACAGCTTTTGCCTTTGTACAGAGACTTCTAACAGTATTCCACAAGGTAAAAGAAACATTCTGAAACATAGGAGATAAACCAAAGACATAAAGGCATGCAGCCAAACGAGGTTAGAAATAAATAAATAAACAAAAAATCTACTTTTTCTTTAAAGATTAAACTAACATCTTGCTTCAAAAGAGAAGGATGGAAGTAATGGAAATAAATATAACAAGTGTTTTGTGGCCGCTGGTAGAAAAGAAATCATGGTAAGGCTATTAGAGCTCAGAACACAAAGGACTCTTTCCTCTGGTACAGAAGGTCACAGATTTAGCTCCTGCGAAGGGAAAATCCAAGCATACTTCATTTACTGTACTACTACACTAGAATAAGCACCTTTAATTATTTTAGGCTCTTTCTCTGCTTTCCAGACAACGACAAAGCCTTGTGAAGGCAGGGTTTTTATTTATTACCTAGCTCCTGTAGGACGCTTTATTTAACCAGGCTTGCCAACACAATGATTCCTTAGGAAACTTTGTCCCTCACTGCAAATTATGCCCTATTAATTTAAAGAAGCAGAGACAACAATTAACTTTCTGTCCCTTTTGCCACAAACCTACTGCAGGCCATTAAAAATGTACCAATCCTACTTGTTAAATGTACTTTAAATTGGCTGGTTTAAATTGAGAAACCCCTGCCTATAACAAAAAAAAAGTTTTCCAGTTGCATTTTAGTTGGGCTAATATATGAAAAATAAGAAAGGACCTAATAATGACTAATAGTCAACACTTGCATAGTAGAGCGCTTTTCATCTCAGGAGTGCTTTACAATATTAGCTAATTAAGTTTAACCCATTCTTAGAAGGGTGACATTATGAATCTTTTATTGATCAGGTAAACAAGAACAAAGACTTGAATGGTTTAAACACCAAAGTCAGGTAAAATCAGTGAGAGCCAAGGCTCTGCATTTCCTTGCAAGATGTTCTCAGAATCTCAGGTTCATCCCTTCCTAAGGTGGTAACAGGGGATGGACCCCAATGGCGCCCTCAGGCACCTTTTAGGGCCATAAAAGTTTGTTAAAAATTACTACCTACAGGTTTTATTTTGCAGACAATGAGGCCCCAATCCAGCAAAGAAATCTGAATACTGTGTTCAGTTAATATTTATCCTGAAAAGGCTGTGCTGAAGGCAGTGCTTGGCATAGTCCTGTCTATGGCATACAACTCTAACAAAGGACAAAGGACATCATATTGCTTTGCAATAAATAGCAATGGAAGAGTTCCACTCTAGTCTTTTTATGTAAAAACATATTTGTGCAAACAGACTGAAGTTTGGGCTGAAATAATTGTTCCTCAATATGCCATCATATGCAGTCATACTTTCATTCTTTTGGCCAGCTGAGATTTGTTCAGATCTCATAATATTTACTTACTAAAGTTTCCTTCTTTTGGCTGTATTTGCTAAACTATATAACTTTCTTTTTATCTGTATATTTAACTGTATTCATTGCTGCAAATTGGTAGATAATCTGAATGTACCCACAGCTCTAAAATCTTCCAGCTGGTACCTCAACAAGGCCAATATTAAAATAATTATGTTAAAATGTTGAAGTATTTTCCCACTACAATAATTCTAAAGAAGTCCCCCAGGACTGTCCCAATTTGTTTTCTAAAACTATCGTGAGCTGAAGTTTGCATTATACTCAGGAACTAGACTGTTTGCTTTATTTAATACAAAGTTGTCTGTCAGCCCACTTGTACTGCATCCAGTGTAATTACCTGCTTTCCCGACACAGATGCATCAACGTATATTTTCAGTCTACATACCAGTCTCTGAGTCCAGTGATCAGACATCACCCTGATCCCACAGATTTAGACTGTTGTGAGAACTGCCATGAAACACAATTTCCATTTAATTAAGGGCAGTACAAACATTCCAGTCTCTATGGCTACATCCATCCTAGTACATAAAATGGGCCAGGGCCCGTTCCTTGCCCTGATGGCAAGTGGCAAGGCATGGCTTGTAACCGTATGGCTAAATCCTCCTTTTTCCATCCTGCCTCTTGGGAACAGTCCTTAGCTAGTGCCGTTGCTTGGATTGTGTCTGGGCATCATGTGAAACCTGGAGTTCAGAGAGGAATGCTATTCCTACAGCGGAACTCTCCAGGTCTGCTAGGGTGGCTTCCTGACCCACCCTAACATGGCCAGACTTCAATTAATGGTGTGGTAATCACAAGTCAATGCCTGGCCATGTTCAGTTTGCCTTCATGGATGCAGCCTGTGTGCCTTTTTAGGCCACAAGACAACACGGCTGATTTCAAAATAATTGATATTTTAAAATGAGTATAAGACAGACTTGAACGCACTTCAAACAACAGGCACGTGTGTTTTGCCAAAGTTGTAGGCCCTTTGCACTAAGGGATGTGACAGACAGAACCCCACATTTTGTTATTCATGGGCTGGGGAGTCTATATCATTCTCTCCAAGACAACATACTTCCAAAATTCAATAGCACCTGGGAGAAGATACTAACATCTTGGTTCAGCAAGTATGGAAAGTTTACAACATTGCATTTAAGTTTCCATCAGGGTGGAAATGACGCCACAACCTTTGATAAGTAAAGTGCCATTGGTGAATTCCCACAAATGCCATCAAAATCAGCCTGCTCCAGGAGAAATCCACATCCTCATCACAAAGCCTTCTCTGCCGTGCTGCATCATACTTTTACACCATGTACTTACACTAGAGATGATGGTGTCAGCTTGGGGTCTACCCATGGTCACACAGTAGGTGGGCAGAAGGGTTCAAGACAAGATCTTCCGTCATTTGTGCTCAGCTGCCAGCGTGTAAGAGCCCTTGCTTCCAGCTGAAGTGGTTCAGCCCTTGCTTCCAGCTGAAGCGCCCGGTGCTCTGTGTTTGTGTCCGGTCTTTCAGCCAGGCAACTTCTATCAACATTTCTTTGTGGAAGTATCTGATAGCTGGTTGTGCCTGTGTGGTGTTAGGTAGGACAGGGCTAGCCTGAAAGCTAAACAACTAAAGGAGAAAGAGAAACTGAGAAATTTCAGGCTCAGCAGTAGAGGCTTTTCCCTCTGTCTTTTAAAAAAGCTTCAAAGCTAACTTGAACAACTGAAATCACAGGTGGATATGATTCAAAACTATTCTGGGCTTGTTAAACTATTTCTAAAAATGCAAAAGCTTTTATTAGCTTAACATTCTATTTCAATCCACACGAGTAAAGCGAAGCGTGTCTTCGTTATTCTGTCAAGATTATGCACATTTCCCTCCTGACTCACGACCACAGTGATCATAATGGCTTTAATTGATATTCATGTGCATGCCATATTTACTTCTGCAGAGTTCCCGTGTAATTGAGCAATAGTTAATGGGCACTTAGGACTCTATTCACAGGAGATTACAAATGTGTGTGTACTGGGGAGCTTTTCCCTGTGGAGTTTCCATGTGTCTGGATAGGTGCATAATCAGCGCGCCAGTCATCAGGCACAGCAGCTGACACTTGCGGCCTGGTGAGGTCTTGAACAAGACAAATTCTCAGCTTTTTCCCAATTTGGATGGGGGGGTGGGGGGACTGCGGCTGGGGGAGATGATTAAGAGTCGGGGCTGCTCAGCAGAGCCCTTGACAGCATTCATGAAGATACAGCTGATATTTAGGTGAATTGTAGCTCAAGCCTTCAATAAACCAGGGCTATCCCCTTCATTTCTCTGTTTTAGGCATCCTTGCAGTCTGCCTGGACCTTCCCTAAACTCCCATCAGTGGGGCACATGGCTAACCTCATCCAGGCCTTTTGCAGAATTTTTGCTAATGACCCATTTCCCCCCGTTTTCAGTCTTTGTCTGTAGACACAGATGTCCTTCTCCAAAAACCATCAGAAAAATCAGAAGCTCTGAGACCCAGCAGTGCTCTGCTGCGCCTCACTGCCGTGAATCACAGAATCACAGAATGTTAGGGATTGGAAGGGACCTTGAAAGATCATCTAGTCCAATCCCCCTGACAGAGTAACACGTTTAGAGAGCAGACCTCACTGAGCAGAACCCCAAAGCACTTTACAAATTACAGAGAGAGGAATCACGTTGGCTCCCTCCTGATAAGCTCTCATTCCTGGTCTGCGATGCAGCAGCTGGTTCGTAGCCCAGAGCAGCGCTGTGCAGTGGTTCTGGACAGTGAGCAGGACTCGGTACGGCATCCCCTGGCACGGCAGGAGGAAATAAAGCAGGCTTGGTGTGACTCCTTGGATTGGATAGTCCCTTCTACACATGCGTTTGGGGAAGGTTTCAAAGGAGGTTGACTGTGATGGGGTGTTGGCTTCCCTGGGATTTGTAAGTTAATGGAATGAGGGATAGGAATGAATAAAGATGAGCTAGCTAACACCACTGCCACATCAGTGTGTTAAGTGGAAAACAATATCGTTTTTCATTTTCTTTTTTAATCTTTTTTTCTCTGCTAACCAGTATTGTGCAGAGTTCGGTCTGCTCTGGTTACTGGGATTAATAACACCAAACTCTTTAACTCTTGAGGTGGTAAAAAGGGAATTATTGTTTTATTTTTTTAAATCACTTATGATTTTGAGCATCAATGGCTACTGATTTTACTATTTACTTCCAACCTGTTTCTATGCTGTGGTGCTGCTACTTAGCTTAACTCTGACCCTGGGACTTGCTCTTTCCTTCTGAAAGATGAAAAATTCAAAACTAAATTGTGGAAGAAAAAATAAAAATAAAAACAAATCTGCAAAGTGAAGGAAGAAAAGCTAGAAACTCTACATTACTGGCTTGTGAAATGGCCAAAAAGAGTTGTATGAAAGTCCCATGATTGGCAGTTCTAGGGGAAACACAGAATAGTTCCTTAGGTCATTTTTCCTGTCGTATTTTCATGAAATCTGAAAGCTTCCCCCTCATGTATTTTTATTCTCTTACAAAACACACCTGGGTCAATTTGCAGTCAAATACAAAAGAGCAATCTTGTCTGACGATATGAACTGTGCTTGTCTGTAAAACTGTGACTTGTCACAGGAACATGGTTTTGATATGGAGTCTGGAGACAACCTCTGAATCAGCGCGAAGCTGGGCTGCCCGCTGCACAACTGCCATCAGCAGAGGTGTCCCACCTCAGGAGGGAGCTCGGAGTTTCTGGGGATGGTACAAATGTCTGCGTCGTTCAGCAAATTACCTCTCTCATTGGTCAGGTAACAGTGAAGCTACTTTCCTCCCTAGAAGAAGATAGAAAAAAGTTCTCTCCAGGTTTCAGAATTGCATGGAACTGCTATGAAAGAAAGACCTAGTGTGATTTGTGGGGAGAAATGTAAAAATATTTGCTGTCAGAGTTAAAATACAAGATAGCTTACATTAGGTATTTCTTACACATGGATTTCCCTGATGTGGGTGTACAGTTATCACACTGCATTCATGTGATGATAATCTTCAGGTGGAATAGCTCCAGCAAGTACAAATGAATGTGGGAAGCCTTTCTTATGTTTGTCATGTTTGAAATAAGTCTCTACTGTTGAAAAGAACATTAACAGCATTTCATCCTGGTCCAGGTACTGGTGCCTTTATTACATCCATCATGATGTCAAATGCAAGATCAATGCTTTGTAGAACTTTTCCAGACCATGATTTGAATGGACATAAAAACACTGGCTTTATATGTCAAAATCTTGGCTGGATGGCAATGAGGGCCTGTTACAACCCAGAAAATTTAGCATCCATCCAACAGAATGTGGCAATGTTTTTGCTCCACCTTGAGAATGACAATCTTGATGACAAGGTATGCTGTGTTAGTACCAGTTCTGATATGCACCCTGCATTTCTCTTTGAACTACAAAGGCTGTTCTCCTTGCGGGCTGGGTACCTAGATTAAGTTTTCAGAGTGCCAACAATCCCCAGTTGGAAGTTGCTTTACATATATTAATTCTGAATTTTGTGGAACTGCAAAAGCATATGAGGTGAAAGTTCATTTTGGAGAGCCCCAGAGCATTCCTGGTGAATCTCAGCATGTTTGTTTCATGTGTATGACTGAAACATGCTTTTCATATGAGATATGGAATAAAATCCAGAGAAACTCTGTTCCACTGCTGCCTTATCTTATGAGAATTCTCAGGTCTTCACCAATTCATGGCTTTTCTTAGAACAAACCAAAGACCAGACCCATATAAAATCCAGGGAGGGAGATGATGTCCAGCAGTAACTTAAGTAACATATCACTCATCCACTGTGTGCAAGACTTAGGTGCAATGTCTTTCTCCGCATTAGATTATTTCTACCTTCATTTCCCATTTGAATGCTCCATCCTCCAAGTCAGAAAGCATTCTAGCATGAGATTTTCTTTATCAGCCCTTCTGGAAAACTTCCAGTTCCTGTGGAAGACTGAAATATTCACTGGATATTATGGATTCAGCAGGATTTATAACCATCCACCTAAGAATTTGATATGGCATCACTCAGGAACACAACACTTATAGTCACTTCATGCTTGTATCCAAAAGTTCAGTGATTACACTGTGCTGAATTATATAGTTACTTCATTATTATCTGCAGTAGAGAACTTGCTCCATTATAGAAGAATTATATCCTGGGATGGTAAATGCCATTTTCTGACCTTATCAAGAGTTCATAGAGTGAACTGTACATCTGTTCCATGTCCTACCCAAATGGGCAGAGACATTGTGCTGTACAATGTTGGTAATGATTAGTATGGAAAGGGCATTCGTGGGTTGGATGGTGACCTTTAGTAGTGACAAAATTGAAGTGTTCATGGAACATGTTAGCAATACAAACTAGTCACATCACTTGGCAGAGTTGCTCCTGAATGTGTAGGAATAGCTTGTTTTTTCTTAGAGGGCCAGATGTTTTGGAGGCTCTCATGGGGATGCTGTTTTCATCTCAGCTTGATGAGCAACAGCAGTTTCCAGGATCCAGCTCAGCTCCAGTGAAACAAATCAAAGTCTTTCCACTGGCATGGCAAGAAAATGGAGTAATGCCTGAGAGCCTTACATTTTATCAGGACAAGCCAAGCTTCACTTCAACAGAGCTGAGCTCAGGGTTCCAGGAGGAGCACAGCACTGGGAAACAGTGATAGGCTGATAGCATCCATCCACTTCTCAGGTTGCTTCCAGGTTGCTTCCAGGGTTTGCATTCGCTCGCACTTGCTTGAATCTGAGCTCTTCCTTCCTATCCAAGGACTCAGTCTTGCTGAGGCAAGAAATCACCATTTGCATAGATGATGGTGCCACCTATTCATAATATTCTGACCCGAGACAATATTTCGGTCTGAGCAAGCTTTACTGGGAAATATGTCTTCACCAAAATATGAACTTTCCCCTGGAGCAACTATATCTACTACTGGCACAGACATCCAGTTAGGAAAATGATTCTAAAATGAAACATTTCACAAGGATAAATTTGACTGTTCTGTCTTGATACAAGAGAAATTGTTTTGATTTTTATTTTGCTTCAGTATCATATTGAAGTTTTGTTCAGTGTAATGTGTATACATTTTTTTTTTTTCAGATTTTAAATGTGTTAATCTCTTTTACATGGTCAAAAAACATGTCATTGCTCTGAATGAAGCAATCATGGGTATTATTTTCCATGAGATGTTTCAAATTTGCATGTGGGGATCCACAACCAAAACAAATTTTAAAATTTTTGAACCAAAATAGAATTTAAAATGCTGAAATTTCCCAGAAATGTGAAATTTCAATTTCAGTAAACTTTACATTTATGAAAAGCTTTTCATACTTCCATACAGAACCCAAACTCAGTCACTTACTAAAATGAGAGATGTGAAAATGTTTTCCATATCAAACACCTGTCTAAAATTGATATCCATTTTGAAGTTTGAGAAAAAAAAAAATCTATCTCTTTTCAAGATTGAGAGGAAAAAAAATCATAAATTGTCCTCTCCACTTTACAAAGAAAATACCTGCAGACTCTTTGCTGAGAAGATCTCACATTTCCATGCCTCCATTGAGGCTTCTAAAGCCGTCGAAAGATATTGATTTTTTGGAAAGTCCTGTACATTTGTGAAAATACTCCAACCAATGAAGGTGAAAGACTTTGGGGAAGAAAACATTAAAGTCTGCACATGTTCAATGGTCACTCATTAAACTTTGACCTCTGGATTTGCAATAGCTCCTGCTTGTCTTACTGAGCAGTGAGCAGATGCTAAACCAAATCAAAACCTCTCTCACAAACAGCAATCAAATTTTGGATGCATCCCTGAATATGGCTAATGTCTATTTTCTGTGGAAATGCTAACAGACCATCCCATAGCCCAACTTATCTTGGTCACCCCATGATCACATTAATCCACTGTGCTGCATCACATCATCTGCAGCCAGGAATAGCAATACTCACTAGGGCTAGCCCATAGTGTTTCTGCTCATGTGGGTAACAGAAGCAAAATTCAGCCTCTAGTTCCCCTCTCCACCAGATATGTGCAAGTCTTCAGAAAGGATTAGCCACAGTTTAGGTGGTGAATTGAACAATCCCCTTTTCACCCCTGTACTGCCACTCACTAAACCAAAATTCTTGGGCTTAATTCATGAACTTCTGTAGAAGTTCCTTACAGTGTGTCAAGCTCATAATCTTAAAGTTTAATGACAGGAGTTGTGATTCAACACCATGTTGAAGCTTTTGTGTAACTCTGTGTACAGGGTTTAATGGAGCTGTTCCACAGAAGAAGCCAATTGAACTACTCAGCGTCAGGGAGTATCGAGTGTATTAGAAAGGCACTGGAGAGCATTATCGCAACCAAAAAAGGAAATGGGCATATGACCCTTAAATGTACAGCCAGCTAGGTGTGCTTGGCTTTCTGCTCTACAGAAAGGAGGAAGATGTTAATTTGTTGCATCCTTAAAAGGAATAAGAGGAAGACATACTGGTTTGATGGCATTTGCATGCCCTGAACATCAACTACACCATACTAAGTTGCTAAACTATCCTTCCTTAAGGGAAGTTGTTAAAATTGTAAACTGGGAGCTTATGACTTGTATGACCACAGGGTGTTGTAACTTAGCACCACATAAAGTCACGTAGTGTTGAGTGGGGTTCCTAGGTAACCCCAGGATATAACTGCAAATCTTAAGGAGTTGAATGAGTTGCGTAAGTTAGCATTAAGATAACATCTAAAGCACTTTTCTTATAGTGTTGCCTACCCATCTATAAATAGTTATAAGAAGACAGAATGTGACTAACAATAAAAATTACATCTAATTCATTCTTTGTGTATATAAACATAAGTGTATATAAACATTCACAAAGAAAGAGTGAATATATGTATATATGTGGTATTTTTTCATTTTGTTCTAAAACAACTTTTTGTTAATGCGTTTGAACAGTCCCTTGGAATCTTTAGATTTGAGACAAGTGGATTTTGTGACAATAACAAACATTAAACTACTGTTATTTAACAAAGTTGGTTAAAAGTAATTCCGAAACCATCATATTTCTAATTAAGTTTGAAAGTGATGCATAACAAAAGGACTTGGAGAAACTTTAATTTCATATTCCAAACTAGTTAGTCCTATTTGTTTGCTTTGAATCACTCATTTCAATAAGGTGAAAACTTGTGTTAATCCTCCATTCATCAGTTGCCTGGGTGCGTGTGAAATGAGTCATGTGGACAAAATAAACCACTGCTAGCCGCAATATTCCATTGTCCTTTAAGCTTCTTCAAGGGGCCTCTTCACAGGTACCAAAAAGCCACTCTAGACACTTCACATATTTTTGAAGATCCTTCCTTTTTTCACATCGCACATTACTCACTCATTGAAGAATAGCAGAGAACAGGCATAAAGTGAAGGAAAAGCTGAAGTAGGCCAAACTCATTTTCTACACAGAGAGAGATAATTGGCACTGCAGTAATTTTGGAGAACTGAATTAAATGAATAAATTGTGACATGGGAAAAACTGAAAAGGACAACAGTTTCCTGGCTTGCACATAATAGTTACTTTGGACAGCATTTTTCTTGGAGACCAATTGATAAAACAGGACAAAAATGTTTTTCCCATTAATTGCTTTCAAACATTGTCCCGCTAAATGCCCAATTAAAAGGTAGAAGTGTGAGCTTCTTTTTTGCTTATAATGACCACATATTGGGGGAAAAAAATCAGTAGCAATGTCCTAGCATTTTCTTTTGTGGATGTGGAATAAAAAGATCAATGGAAAAAGGTTCTTAGCTTACCTTAAACTAAAACAGCAGCCTCAAAGCCTGCAGAGCAGCATGGGGGTGAAGATGGGGTGGTGGATGGTGGGACACATGCAGTATCACTGCTCTATGCTGAAACTATCATTTACACCAAAAAAAAAAAAAAAAAAAAAGGTAAGTTTGTAAAGTACATTAACATAAGCTTGTAAATTACCAACTGGTATTTTGAATGGATTATAAATGGGATCATTGCATGGCCAAGAAAAAAAACAGTTATGTATAAAAACCTTATACCAAAGCTTTCCCACATTTGATTTTTAAAATACAGTTGTTGTAAAGACATGGTTTTCTGAACATTAAAAATATTCTAATGGGTCAAATGAACAAAAGGCACTGGAATCAATGTTAATTCTGAGGTAACTCCACTGAATTAAAGAGGGGTTAATTCATCACCTTCCATCAATGGTACTGCTTGAGATCTTAAAGAGCTATCACTGCCCATCAGCACTATAAACATTCATTACTTGTTGTAATGGTATTTTTAACAGCAGATTTATTGTCACAAGGAAATGCTTCTTTTCTAGGTGGGACTAAACTAAATTCAGCAAAATCATTTTAAAAGGAACATCCTGATAATAAAGTAGCTTTTGTCTGTCCATAACTCTTACCTGTACATCAGTAATGCCTATATGTTTCATTGTGTTTTACAATTTCTTGCAGACCATCATGAACACTAATCACTAGCCTTTGAATGAAACCTCTATAAAGATGAAAAGGTTGTACAGATTAGTTACAAGATACCTGATATGGTCCTGCACAAATGAGTAATATGCAGGGAATCAAGGATATGTGTAGTTCTGTTTCGCTGAATTTAGTGGCAAATCCTGCTTCATATGAAGCCAATTTTCTCCAATTTTCAGGTTACTGGGAACTCTCTGGAACAGGGGATGCAACATGTGGTCCTCCAAAATGAAGCATCGCTGCTGGGCAGGGACTTCAGTTGCTCCCAGCTGTGTACAGGCTCTTCCCAGAGCTGTCACTGGGTTCCAATGCAGATGCAGATAAACCACTGGTGGCACATATCTAAATCCACCTATGTTCTTGCAGGAAATGTTAGAAGATAGGTAAAATGGAAGTCCCTTTCTGACAGAGGGAAGTAAGGAATAAGAAGTTAAATGCTAAGAGCTCCACATTTTAGAAGACTGATTAACAGTTTAAAATCTGAAAGCACAGCTGAGCGAGAGGACGGTGGGAGATACATGTTCTCCTGGTGTTGCACGGGGCTGCTATGTTCACACTAGAGATCTCCTGTGCATGTGCTGTGGCTGGATGGACCAGCCATGCAGCCCCAGTGCCAGCATGTCAAGATGCATCAGTGGCCCTTTTAGATACACTTCTAAGCCAAAAGAGATAAAGTTTCTGAAGATATCCAGATTACAGTGACTCTTGCAAGTTTTTGCCTCTTAGCAGTCTATATGAAATTTTCTTCCTTTGTCACAGAAAAGAGACTGGTCCCTTTGGCACAGTAGATTTCTCTTCATCCTTGTGGCCTGAGGCACTGATTAAGCGAAGTGCTTAAGCACCTGAGTGACTATAAGCACATGAGAGATTGCACTGAGTCAGTTAAAAGTTAGCCAAGTGCAGAAAAAGACCTTGGTAAGGGAAAGTTGCTGTACAGAGCTATCTATTAACAGGAACACAAGACAAAAAAAATATCACATAGCAGTGCATACTGCACTTTTTTCCAGTATTTGCTGGCTTTCTGTTACATGGAACAGACCCTGCTCACACTTTTCAAACTATTGCTTAAGTTTTACAGAAGAAATCTCTTTTAAGATATTCATGATTTATCTATGCAAAGGTTTTGTCCCAGTTTAATTAAGGTTTAATGTTTTAACTTCAAAACTCATGGGTCATTCTCATGCATAAAGTGGGGACATGAATATGATATTCAAATATTTTAAAAAGTACGTCAAAAGAAAGTTGAGCTAAGAGTTTTTAAGATTCATGTGCCATTTATAAGTGTTACCTCACTGTACAGCATATCTTGCTTGGAATGGAAAATGAGAAAAATATCACAACAATGTACCATAGCAGTTCTGTCCTGTAGCAGCCATCCTCATCTGCAAATGAACCAGTTATTTAATTAAAGCAAGTTGTTTTCTTTAAAAAGATTAAAATATATGTTACCTGAGTCTTCAAGCAGAGCTACTACTTATGGCATTCTCTGTGCTTGAGGTAAAACTCTGCTTTGCCTTCCCTTGGTATTCCTCTGAATGAATGGCAAAGCCTCTTTTTGTTTCAGCAAGAAAAGGATTCCACTCTGAAGTTGTTATCCGAAATTATTTGAATGGGGACAAACTGGGGCTGTGATCAGCTAATGGTGTGCCAATGCTGTGCTTTTCTGTAGGATTCTTGCCTCTCTTCCCTCTACCTGAAGAGAATGTTTGGGCAGTGCTGAGGACCATGACCACCTCAGGGCAAAGAACATCTCTTCCTGTGATTTTGGAAAGTGTTTGCCAAATCAGGACTGATCTAAACCAAGTCAGTGATTAGTAACAAAGCAAAGTGAAGCAGGTGGGCAATTTCCACTGTGGTCTCCGTTCTTGGTCATAATCTCCAAAACCCTGTTCCTCCATGCATCGCTCATCACAAGCCTGTTACACCTCTGGGTCTGAATCTGCAGCTACGCTCCAGTCCAGTGGGATAGTGTTGTTTCCAAGTGGTTTCCCAAGGCATCTTGATCCCAGAGAGAAGCAACTCTGCTCCAGCCTGATTGAAATGGTTGGTGGACAGCCTTATGGTGATAAGATATCAAGGATTTCACTGAAGAGCCTCTTAAAACAACCTTATATGCCTTGTAAAAGCATTTACATCCTCTATGTTGTGTGTTCGGGTTTGCCTTCCCTCGCGCTCCCCACCTCGCAGTGACTGGACAACACAGAATAGCTTTGAGTGACTTCTTGAAGAGACAAGGAAAATCCAACAGCTGTCTCCTGGAGCTGCTGTCAGGGTGGCCTGAGGGACACCCACACCATGAATCCCTCTGAGAGGGCACCAAAAGAGTACGAGAGCTCTGAGCACGGTGCTTCAAGCTGCAGGTCCCTAGCAGCAGTGGCTGGAAGGGACTTTGAGAAAAGGAAGGCGCTGGGGAAAGGAAATCTTCCTGCCTGGCATGTCTTACATCAGCTCTGTATTGCTCCCTTTCCTAAGGTCATTTTTTTCTTCATTATAGCTTGAGATCACTGCTTATGTCAGGTTTGGTGATTATTCATCATCCCATTTAAGAATTAGCTAGTGTGTGACCTTTTGATCAAAAGGTGAGAACTCATATGTTTTGTCAACCTCTATAGATTGATATAAACATTACAAGATTGTGTTACTTTATTAGAAGATTTTGCTATGTTATGCCATACAGAAAGCTGAAAATTCCTCTGTGCTTCCCCCACTTCTGCGTTGGAGGACTACACTCCTACTCTTTTTCCAGCATCAGTGCATCCAGCATTTTCTGTTGGTTGTCAACTACTCACTATCTGGTACCACTCATATTCTCAGATATTGTCTATCACCTTGAAAATATGACTTTTTTTCCCTAGAGTTTTACTCTTTCAAGATCCTTAAGCTCAAATACATTCAAACTGTCATTTCCTTCATGTCAGGCCTGTATATAATGACATAGTGCTATAGACATCAACTACTCTGGTTCTAATATTCTTACTAGGAGTATTGGTATTTTTACCAAAAATTCTGGGTCATTTTTACTGTCTGCGTCTTGCATGGGATGATCTGCATTAAAAAGTAATACACATTTTCTACTTTTGAAACACTACAATGATAATTTTAAAATGTTTAATATACAGTCTCCAACATTTGTGCTTCACAGTGCTTTGCCCTCAACCATATATAAACACCTTTTGAAAGCTGTAGATGAGTGCACATCTCTTTTAAGTAAAAATTTATTAAGCATAAAATGAGTAAAAGTCCAATAACAACTTATCACTAAGGTGTTCTTTGTCATCAGACCCATTATACATTAATGATTCCTCCACATAGAATTAAAGAAGGCTGAATTTACATGTACCTTGTATATCAATAATAATCATAATAGATACTAAAATTATTGCATCATCTTAACAGTGCCTTGCTGGTTATTATAGTTTCTATGGGAATATAAAACAGGCAATTTGTGTCCCCCAAGCAATTTATACATATGATTTTTTTATGTTCCTGCTACTTTAAATGGAATTAGTGAAGGCAGTATGTTATCCTCAGTCACCATCCATCAGAAGTTACGTTAAAATTGATTAAAGTATTACTTATCTTAACTACTGTTGACCTACTTTCTTTCAAACCTGTCACACATACATATAAGATTAAATATACAGAAGGAACTGTGCAAGGATGAAAATTTGGATTTCAGAACACAATGTAGCAGCTGGTTGTTTCCAGAAAAGCAACCTTCTGAACATTCAAAGGATATTAATAAGATGTTATTTTAACATGATGCTGGATAGTGGAAATTTTCTTAGCGACATACATTTTTTTCAATCCTCCATATTATTCTTTTCTTCATTCTTCTCTTTCCTATGCTTTTCTGTTTCGTGCCATCTCTCTCTCTTTTTGACCACAAGCCATACCTCTACCTTTAGCTTTTTAATGGATGCATAAAGAAAACCTGCTTCTCACATCTCTTTCAGAAAGGGCCTAACTCCGAAGCAGGGTTCATAACATCAATATGCTGCCAAAATGAAGGAAGAACACAACTGAACCTGACTAAATATTTTTTTCATCTGTTCACTGATCTATCCATTGACTGTTAACTGTTCACACCCACTTGCAGATGCCAGGTAGTTCCTGCATGGATAGAAAGCATGACCTGCCACTCTATTATTACAAGGCAGGGTTCTGAAAGTGCACGTGTACAGTGCAAATGAGCTTCCAAAACTGAGATCTCATTTTGGTTTGTCAAGCACACATAAACAAAAGGTGATGAATCCCCTCAGTTCTGCACTGGTGAGACTGTACATGGAAAGCTGTGTCCAGTTTGAGACCTCTCCGTACAAGCAGGATTTTGGCAAACAGGAGTGAGGATCACAAAGATGAGGGAGGATGAGACACATTAAATACGAGAGAGACAGAGGATGCTGGGCTTGTTTAGTCTGGAAAAGAGAAAGCTAAAAGGGAATCTAATTGTTGGTTTCAATTACCTAATGAGATGTTATGGAGAAGACAGAGCCAAACTCTTTTCAGAGCTATACAGGAAAATGAGAATGTGTAATGACCACAAGGTACAGAAAGGGAAACACTGCATGAACATGAGGAACACACTGCCCAGAAAGGCTTTGAGATCTCCATCTTTGAAGATTAAAGTTGATCAGACATGTTCCTGAGCAACATGCTCCAATGATCTGTACTATGAAAGGGGTATTAAACAAAATGACCTTCAAGGTCCCTTTCAGGGTAAATTATTCTATGCCATTTCTACTGAAATTCTGTGGGGTTAAGTAGGTTCTTGTGATAAAAACTAGAGACTGGTATCTAGATTGCATCCTTTGATCTCCTCAAATACTCAGCACAACCTTGCCCTTACTATATAGACTACCTTTTCTTGTTTTATGCACACTTGTTTTCAGAACCTCATTTTCTTGTTGCCCAAGTTCAGCCCATTTCTTAGGGTCTGTTAAGCTCCTGCCAACTTTGTGGACTGAAGATGAAATTGTGTATTTTCCACATTTCTCAAAAGTCAAGGATTTTCCATGAGGCACCTCTCAATACAAAGATCTAAAAATCAGTAGTTAAAACAGAAAAATGTGGTTATATCTTTGTCTAACAAATTGTTTAACAAGTCTGAGGATTACCATGTTTTTTATTCAATTTACACTTTAGAGTTGTTGGACTTGCTTGATCTCATAAGGGGTCTATGTGCTCACATGGATCTTGGCAGAAAAGTTAGCAAAAATAAATAAATAAGCCATTAAGTTCTTCATGGTCTTTTTGACAGTAACTACTAGCAATGTGAGAATGTTCATCTGCCTCCTCTGTCAAGACGTAAGAGGGCTTTTAGAGCAAAATACTGATAAATGTATGCCTTGACAATGCATCAATGAAAGAAATGGAATTGAACAAAATCTGATCATAATGAGTGTGAAAACAGGCTTAGAATTAATTTTCTGTAGGCGGAATCCTTGTGGATGCTAAGGCTAGCAATCCTGAAAATATCATACAGTATTGTACCAGACACCTTAAAATGAAATGAATTTTAATTATTAATTTCCTTTAGTGCTATTCATAGAAATTAATAAAGATCAAAAACCAGAAATCAATCAAATAATTTCAACTGATTTTTTTAATCAATTAAAACTTTTTGTTCTGCTTCAGAACTGCTCAGTATTTTTCCCTGAACATTTCAAATTTTTCAACACACAGACTAGTCTACATATCGTTTAGCTCTCATACCAGCTCAGTGGGTCCTTCGTAGTACCTACAATGAAGCAACCTAACACCATCAAAGGGAAAAAGTCACAAAGCTGTATGCTGGCTATTCTTATCCATTTTTTGATGAAATACTATAGAAATGTATATTGGTCAGCATCTTGGAAGGCAGTTTTGTATAAGAGACATTTTAGTGAAACATGGTGCATTGTTCTCTCAATATCTCAACTACATAAATATGAATCTTAAAAATATGGATGTAGATTTTGGCAGTGTCCTCTAATTCAGGCTCAAAATTCCTAAGATTGCCCACAGAATTCTTTAATATATATGTATTTCAACTTCTGTATTTACTTGTTACAGCCCAGTTTTGATGGCCTGCAGATCACGCTATGTGTGCTTTACCTAAACATTGCCTAAAAAAAAAAAAAATCAAGCAACTAGAATGACCTCTTTGCCCAGTGAGGTGCAAGATCACATACAATTTTTCTTGTACTGCAAAGACATATATATTTGTTTTTCTCTCTTGCTTTCTTCAACTGTCAATTCAATGAGACTTTGATGGTTTGACAGGCTACCCAAGCAGTGCCAAACATGCACGAAAGTCTGCCTGGGTACCTGGCAGAGATGATCATGTGTAGGTTTTTTAGAGCAGGTTGGACAAACATCTGTCAGGAATGACGCAGGTAGACATGATCCAGCCTTAGGGCAGGGAGCTTGACTAAATTACCTCCTGTGGACCCTTCCAGCCTTTTTTTTTAATGATTTCACTCCCTTGGGGTAAGGTGACACATCTTATTGCCTGGAATGTCCAAAAAATTTTGCATCGGTTACATGTGGCTACATAACATTGTGGCCCTTCTGGCCACTACTTCTTTATTCCTCTGTCTTTTACCTTGGGGCTATACACAAACTCACACACTTCCTCAGACTTCTTATTAAACTATTATTAAACCATGCAAACTGAAAGCATAATGAAACACTAAGAATATTAGGGGCTGAAAATAACCTTTGGCATTCCACCCATTTTGCAGTCTGTACTTTCCCTACTGGAGTTTGTTATCAGGAAGACTACTTGCATTTAGGATTTTGACACATTTTGCAGACTGAAGTGTCATATAGATGTTGTAGTATTTGTGAAGTTTCCTGGCTAGCTCTTACAATTTCTTTTGTAGAGCCACAGATTTGTAATTCTGAAATATTGGGAGACAGAGGACTGCAAATGGGGGAAGGTAGCATATTTGTCAAGGGGAATCTGTAAATGCTGCTTCTGCCCTCTTTTGGAAGAATTCATGCATCTCTAATGTCTGGAGTTCAGCTCTGGGAGCAAAACCCAGTTTGACACTGAAGGAACACCTCTCTCCCTATCTTATTATGGTCCCCAGCATCATTATCACTGACTTCAGGGATTGCAGGAGGTTTTACATATACAAGTTTTCTTATTTCATTCAGCAACTGCTAATACAGAATTGACACAAAATGTCATGGTTTCACACGGGGCCACACTGTAAGCAAATGAAAGAGAAAATAATTAAAAAAAAAAAAAAAAAGGTTTGTAGTCTAGCAAATATGTATCCCGTTTATTTCAGTTTGTGAAGTACCTGCTCATGGTCCTATCGGCAAGAAAGAACCTGCATCACACCATATTCTGCAGTCTGTTCGCTTCCAAGCACATGGTTATGAATATTCAGTTCTCATACATAGTGTCTGGTATCTGGGCACTCATTCTGGGACTGGATTATCTTGTCATCTCCCTTTTCCTTTAAAAGAACTACTGTCCTAGGAGAAAATAAATAAATAAATAAATAAATAAATAACAAATTTTACTATTCAAATTCACACAAACGTTGTGCTACAACCAACTGCTTCAGATTAAAGTCATAAAAGCACACCTTTACATCCTGTCCCGAAGGGAAATATATGTTTCCTTTTTAAGAAACAAATGCAGATTCATTTGCACAAGAAAGCAGATTTATTTTGCTCTTTAAGTCTTGATCCAATTCCTGATTAAATGCATAATTGTCATTGAGTTCAGCTATCATTTGTTTCAGAGCATAGCCATTTTTTAATATGTGCATACATTTCTACACTTCAATCTTTTAATACAACCAGTTTGTGTCTAGTAAACACTAAAAAGAAATTTAAGTGGACAAGAGGACAGACTGTAAATGTAACATAACCAACAGCAATAGTTCAATTACTCTGTGTGGAACAGTTATTGTATGTTTATCACTCTCCATTTCCCTTTATTTTATTTCTTGATCCCTGCAGAAGTCACATCTATTTCTGGTTTGATATTTGTAAGTGTTTGTAAAGTACTTTTTGAGAACAATTTAAAGCCTACAAGTTCTCTCACACTTATTCCCTGTCAGTATTCACCAGACACTCTCCAGGCTGAATTCGGTGGGTAATCTAAGACGTGGAATTATTTCTGCTCCCTAACAAGACAATTTCCATTATTTAAAAAGAGGTAATAAAAAATTATTATCAAGTGACACGCTTTGCCTACCACTTGTAAATATTCATTCCTGGCTCATATCCACGAATCCTACAGAATACACAGTGATTTCATGATCATGTGAGCAACCATCTGAAGATTCTCTAATACCCTGGATAGCAAGGAGCAGAGGAGTGAAGTGATTATATTTATGTGCTTTTTTGTCCATTTGTCAACAAGCTCTGCTTTTTAAAGTGTGATAAAAAGATACACAGATGCTCTGTATGCTTATTTTTTGTATTCCCTCACATTCTAAAGAGCTCATTGGAAAGGCACCTGCATAAAACCATATCACAAAGAATGGTCAATAACGACTGAAAATAGTGTTAGTACAGGTGTTGTATGAATATCTTTGATCTTGAAAGCTTTGCTTCTTTTAAAAGCTTTAGGAAGAATGAATGTGTTTAAGTCAAAGAAAGAGCCTATGAGTATTGTTTTCTAAAGTAGACAGGAAGAAAAATCACTGACTTTACTCAAATACCTACTACACTACAGCAAGAATAAAGGCTGAAAAGAAGCTAAGGCTTTATATATATATAAAGAAATATGAGTGGATTAATTCAGCTAGCTGTACCTCACCAATAGCAAAAAGTGTAATACATTATTCATAACCCTCTGATGAGCTACTGGTAGGCAGCCTCAGAAATGTCATTTCTAGCATAAGCCTGATACAGACACCTTTCTCTAGGCTCATATCTGTCAATTTTCTAGTAGTTTGCATAGTAGGGTAGCGAATACGATTACAACCTGAAGTGCTGACTCTGCTCCTGATGTTGTGGTGAGATGTGCAGAGGATCTGTACATTTGCAAAGGTCTCTGGGCTGATGAGGAGTCCTCAAGGAGTCTGTGTTATAGCCAGGAGCTATGTGTGTACGTTTTCTAGAAGCAGCAAGACAATGCAGGTATGAAAATACCTATCTGACTTGTAACATAAGTCCTGTGACTGCTTAGGTGCACATAGCCTCAAACATTAGGAGGCTACTGGATGACCCAAGTTGTAGGCATCTGGCCAGGAGAAGGAGTGCTATGTACCAGAAAAGCCTCTGGTAGGTGCCTGAAGTCATGAAATTCATCTGCCTGTTTCCCTGTTTTGACATAGTAACATGGTGTTTAGTGCACTGTTTTTGCTGGCAGCTCCACCTTGAGAACATGGTGCAGCCACTTATGGTATGAGTACTGCAGCACAGCACATGGGATTTATTCGCCTGTACCCTGTTCATTTTCAGACCCACACTACAGCTTTTCTTCAATTAGTTCATCCTTACAAGCAGAGGAAAATATCAGAAGTTAAAACAGACAAATGCTGTAGCCAGTTCAGGATTAGACCCTAGGGGCTCAGCAATAACCTGTAGCTCCACAACATGTAACATCCGGAGGTTCATTTGAAGACGGAAGTTACTATCTCCCTTGAAGAATGAACTCAGCTTAATTCTCACATCTCCTGACAGCAGCCTTGGCCAGAGAATAAAGGCAGAGGCCTTCTCCTGAGCTATTTGATCCTTCATTTTAGTAGCTGAGATCAGGGACCAAACCCAAACCTCAGACCAGTGAACTGAGAAGGGTTTTTATTCACTTTGGTCAGACAACACTGCAATCTAATTCCCAAAATGCAGAAGTGTTGAAACTAAAAGATAAACATAATGGTTAGCTTTCCAAGCCTTCCCTGTAGTCAAACACTAGACAAGGGGTCTCATACATAAAGTTACAGTTGAAAATTTGGATATTGGTACTTCTTAAGAAGTCAAGATAGAAAACAAATGAGTAAACAACATTGGTTGAAGTCCAGCCCAAGTCACAAATTATGATCTCCATTTCAGGAGAGGCAACCTTATCAACCAGAAAGAATACTTATTAGAAAAAATAAAGACTGATTTGTTTCAAAATAGGCTATTTCCATAAGGGAACAGTGAATTGTGCAGAATGTCCCTGTACTGAGATTTCTCAGCGAATTAGAGTGATATTAACAGAAAACACAAGCAACTTAGTATTCAGTCTTTCAGCTGAATACAGCCCCTACTGAAGTAATTCGCCTCTAGAGGGAAATAGAGGAGGTGGGTGTTGAAACATATCAGCAGTGAGTCAGCAGCCTGTGGAGTTCGATACTAAAGACCCCTTTTTAGCAAGCTGATTGAACAGGGACATTTTCATTAAAATGAATCTATTATTAAGATTTCCTTAATATTATGGCTAAAATGTGGAGTTACGTCAACAATCAAGCTTAGAACAAAGTTCTACATTTTTAACAGAAACAAGAACACGAAAGAAGATATATCAGAAGAAAAAGAAGGACTTTGTGTTTCTGACATTTGTTTCAGAAGGAAAGCCAGGCTGGAAGACAAGAAATCAATTAGTTAAGATTTAACATTAACTAGAACTTTCATCTAATTTCTTTTGTTGCACTTCAGAGCTGACATTTAAAACCTGCACTCCCCTCTGTAGTTCAAGGAACTCTGCTGCATGTTTCCCTAAGAAGAGACATTGCTTTTTAGGATCCCAGTAGTAACTCTGCTCCATTGTCACACTAATCCCCAACAATGAGATCCTCAACCTCAATAGCAGGAGAAAGGTTTTACAATACCAAATTTTCACAAAACCGAAGTGGCTAAAAGCTACTGTAGCTCCACATTCCCTGAGGTGTCTTGTGAAAACATTCAGAAGCTTAGCACCGTACTTAGCTGGTTTTTTTTTAAGTTTTGTCTACTCAGCCTATGTCTGCATTAAAAAAAACATTCAGCATCTCAGGATTACAAGAGCAACAATTAAAGTAAAGCCTAAAAGCTGACCTCTCTTCAAAACCTTGAGCTATTGCTGCGCAGGAAACTATTTTATACTTAGGTGCCAATCTTTGCATAAGCCTTAAACTTCCCAAAGCAAACAAAGACTAAAGAAACATTGGTCTCCACCAAACACCAGTGGCAAACATAAACATAGTTTTTTTGTGTATCTGGTGAAAAGATGGTTTGGGAACGGAACCATAATTCACTCTAATTGCAAGATCTGACTTCTGCTCTTTCAGAACAAAAAGATAAATTTGAGGCCTCACAATCTCTTTGGTCAACTCACCTACACCAGACATCAGACACTCTCATTTTCACATAGTCTCGTGATTAGTTTAACTTGAAAGTGTCCTTTAATGTCCTGGATGAGAAAAGCAAAGTAAAGAAATATCTTTGACACCTTAATGCTAGGCCTCTTAAAGCAAATGGTATAACAAATAAAATTGAAAATAAATCCTGACCATCAGCTTTTCAAATCACACATTCATAATATACAAACCAATTTTTATTTAAAAGTCCACTATAAAACAGTTGCCAAATGCTTTAGTAAAATCACTTTTAGCTGACAAGATGGAAAGCTCGTAGAAAACTATTTTCACTGGGATATTATAATCGGGGATAGAGTCCACTGAGTTATACATGTTGGATATATACATTGGATAGCTCTGAATTGGTGCGGTGACTGGGCTACGTGTCCTTCACTGGGTGAGGATACTGGTAAGGGAGGAGGGGCACTAGTGTACTTCCAGTAAACTGAAACACAATTTTTCAATGAATACAATAGTGATCGACTATGCCATTTAAAGAGATCTGAAACTAATTGTAAAGTCAGGCTAAATTTGATAATTAAACCCAGAATCCTTATTCTTCTCCCAGCAAGATAGTCAGACAGTCAGAATATTGCATTTCAATGTTTTGAAATAATCTATTTTTCTTTTTAGTATTTTGATAGTTGAAGAATCAATTATTCACAGAGATTGAACAGGGCAATGTTAACCAGGAGAAGGAAGCCCCCTGCATGGGGCATGTTCTTTCTAGGAGAGGGATCCACAGCCATTCTCATGCCCAACAGAAAGAAGTCCTATGGGACCAACTCCCTAAAATCTCCGGTTGCTGAATGTCAAAAGACTGTGTAATGCCATATACTGACCTAAGCCCTGAAAACAAAGGAGTTATGAAAACCTCAGAAAAAAAATCAGTCTAAAATCCACTACAGCCCAGTCCACTTTTAACTTAACCTGACTGGAGAAGGAAGTGAGATCAGAGAAGACAGGTGGCCCAGAAATGATATTTATCCTTCAGATATTTCATTGAAGAAAAAAAAAAAAAAAATGAAAAGAATGAAGTGGACTTAAATATGATTTCATTTTTGTATTGTGAGTAGCCTAGGATTATAAGCAAGGTGCATTTTGTGACAGTATGTTATCCTCACACCCCACCCCACCCCTGCTCAAGCAGAGCATCTGGCCTGAGACATAACCATCAATGGCAGTCATGATGGATGTGTCCAGTCATGATGGCTGCATCCTGGATTTGGGGAGACAGAAGACAAATAGCCAAAGTCTAATTTGAACAATGCCCCCACCCGCCTCCACCCCCTAACCACAGTGGTGGCCAAATTGGTAAGAAAGTCCGACTCAAGGCAAATTTGGAAGAAAAGAACGTCTGTATGCAAACATGACCATAAATCAATCATCTTACCCCATAAATAATGATCAGTCCAAGTGCCCCTTGGGGTCTCCTGACACAAGAGCAGGCTGCATGCCAGGACCTCCCCTTGGGCAGGGATGCTTCCCAGGGGCATCTCTTCTGCAGATTGAGGGGACCATTATCGCTACAGATAGTCAGTAAGCGGACCGGGAAAGTAACAGCATGTTAATATGCTGTAATGGTGTTTTGTGATCACACTTTATAATCTTAGCTAAGTAGGATAAAGGTTTCATGTAATGCATATAATGCTTTAGACATAAACCATTGACCAAGTCTGGGACTAGGAATGGATTCAGCCTTCCTCACTTCTTTGGTTCAGCAAGTTTAGAAAGCAAGGGGGTCCACTCTGAACTTCGTGACTCAACGGGAAGGTCTCCTTGATGTAATGTCACCTAACCCAGTTCCTTACACAGTCTCTATGTAGTATGTAATGTCTTTCATTTGGTGTCTTTGAGTAGTATATAACATCTTTTATATACCATGTAATTAAGTGTCTTCCCTATTATAAACAGGTGTACCTTGCCATCATCGAATCTTTGTTAAGTTGCATAAGCTTTGTTAAATCATTACTTTATATCTATAAATTTTATTGCTTCTCTCTCTTCCAAGTGAAGTGCATATCATTTCTACTTGTGACACATTTACAGACAACAAACTATCACTGATGGACTATTTGGGGAAGATTGCTTTCCCAGGTTGTGGAGGAACAATAATTACCATTTACATAGCACTTTGAGTTAGCAAAACACTTGTAGGAATAGTACATAAACATTAGGTGAATGAGGCAAAATGTTTTGAAGGAATACTTTTCTATTGGAAAGTACCACTCGAAATCAAAATCAAAGACTTTTCTATGGCAAAACTAGGAAATCATTCAAATTGAAATAGGATATCTGGCAAAATACCTCATTTTGTTTCTGTTTTCTGATGCTTGCCTCCTGTATTATCGTTGCAGGTAGTTTTTAGTCATATCAATCAAGCTGTCAGCAAACAAAGGAAAGACATAAGTAACCACTTACAGGTATGAAGCCACACTGGGCAGGGTAGGAAAGCACTCCTCTAACATGCAGTGCACGTCATGTGCATTTAGTCTGGACATAGAGTGGTGATTCCTCTGCGAATCACCCACTTCAAATACCTGAGCTGGAGGATAAACAAATGGGCAAAGGCTGCCTGCAGGAATTTCCCGGAAGGCTGCAGGTTGCTGAGGACATTCAGGGCTGTCTCAAAACATGAAGTGACCTCACTCAGCAGCCATCCAGCAGCTGCAGGATAGACTGAGCTATACTGCCTCCTCAGCTTCAACTGAGATGATCACGGTCCCTCAGGTAGATGTCTAGCTTAAGCTGCTGCCAAATACCCTCTCGACTGGATGGAGAGACACAGATATAGGTGACTGCCCATCATAGCAGAGGTGGTTAAAACACAGGGCATGGACTGCTTCCTCTTGGCTTTTGAGGGAACCAAGGTGAAGAGCTCAACTTAAGGCCTCATACTCACCCATCAGAATTAGGTACATTATATAAAACAGCTCTTGGGACATCTTTTACAGCCAAGGAAAAAGAAATATTTTCAAAGGGCAATTAATTCCACTTGGGGCAGCTGAGGATCCTAGAAGTGAATGTCAGTGGGAATGTCTGTCCCTCTCCCCTGCTTAATGATGGAGATAGAAAATCTAGCTGAGGTGCCTAATTTGTGTACAAATAACATCAATTCTAAGCATTTTGGTTAACATTATTTAGTTGTTTTTTTTTTTTCTGAGGAACACTCACACAATGTCTTTAGCCTGCAAGTGGACTTTAGTACAAACTATCACGAAAAAAAAGAATTCTTCTTTTTTTCTTTTTTTTTTAACTTTTGTCTTCTGTTAGGGAAGACAGTTCTTTGGTGATGATAAGCTTTCACAGTCCTATTGAAAGAAAAAAAAAAATTGAGAAAATAACTTGTTTTCCCTATTTTGTTCTGTCCAGCTCTTTCATGATAGATGTTTGCCTTTATAAGACCATCTTTGTCACTAACTAGATCAATGCAGAACTTTCCTGATACTTCTGCTTAAACTTTAAACCGTCTCATGCTACTCTTATAACATGGATTGTGACCACATCTGCTGCATTCAAATTGATGGAGAACAAAGGACAGGGCAAGAAAGCTCCTAATGCCTGTCCTCACTCCAGAAGAATGACCAATAAGAGATTTCTAGTTTTTCCCTAAGGGGGTTTCTGGGCTCCCTCTATTCTTCTTGCATAAGAAAAGTTGGTAGAGCAGAGTTACCAGCTTCCTGGGAGTTTCAAAGCAAAGCTAACATTTGCTATTTATTCATAGAATCATAGAATATCCGAGTTGGAAGGGACCCACAAGGATCATAGAGGCCATCTCCTGTGTTCCCATAGGACCACCCCAAAAATCAGACCATATGTCTGAAAGCATTGTCCAAATGCTTCTTGAACTCCGTCAGGTTCAGCGCTGTGCTTATTAACTCAGTTACTTATACTATGCTTATTGTAAAAGTTTCAGTATGAAAAACATGATAAAAATATTTGAAAATTTTCAAAGAAAAATCTATCTTTCACAAATGTGCTAAAGCATATTGAAATAGTCTGGCAAATCAAGCAAACAGATAGCTAATAGACCAACAGGATATCAACATCTTTCTCTGACAAGTGAACAAGTGTAAAGGTAGGCAGTAAATGTGAGAAAAGCAAGAGAAAGGAGGAGAAAACACTCAAATGTAAGAAACAACGGAGGATGCAAACAAGGACATTTCCTCCCACTCTCCCTTTTTGGGGAAGTGTCTCATTTTTTACTAGGAAGTTACATGAATTAGAAGCCATTTCCTCTGAAAACAAAATAGGATGTTCTTGTGCTGCTCTAAGCTGATAAAGGCTGGAGCACCAAAAATGTGGGTATTGACATTTTATAGACAGTTGGCTGGAGCTTTTCAGTGAATGCATTTGTAAGTAGACAGCAATTCCAGGCATGCTAAATATAATCCTAGGGGCATGGTCCCTGGATAAATTTGAAGACAACTTAAAACTGGCTAATCCCAAACCATGCGTTCAGTATTTTCACACAATCTACAAAGCAAAATGAAATAGCTAGACAAGGTGGGATCCACCTACATATGTTACCATCTCTGCATGTTATCATCTAAGCATACGCCCAAGTTGCACATGATGATAGACACCCCCAAGATGGCAGTGGCCAAGTGGTTGCATTGAGATAGCACAACACCTGCAGTTTCGTAGCTTTGCTAAGAGACGTGGTATATTTGCTTGAGCATAATACTGAGCTCATACAACTTTGCTGTGCCTGGACAGTGAGTGGGTATCGCTAGACAGAGGTATCACAGCCTGTGTGATGATAGTCTGAGGGTCTCTGCAGGATGCCCATGGTAAAGTGTAAGTGTGACCTACGGATGCCATTCTTCAGCTAGCTAGCACGAACTGAACTTGCTTGTCATCATATCTGTTCACATGCATAGAACTAGATATTTTTTACTCTGACAACTGTTAGGTGAAAACATATCTTCCCACACCAAAGAAGAAAGACGAGGTCTCTCATCTCACTTCACCAGGTAAAGCCACCAGACTTCAGCTTGTGGAAACCCCACAGTGGCACTGAAGTCAAACAACAAGTTCAGAAGAGATGCTCAGCTATATAACAGTGCAAGGTCTGGCCCACCAGTTCCATCTGGACATAGTACATTTCAGCAGAATATCCACAGACAAAAATGTCTGGATGTGTCAGAGAATCTAAGGTATTCCTAAAAGATCCTTAAAGAATCCTTAAAGATTCAATCCAGTGTCTTTGATGTACTCAGAAATCCAACAGTAAGTACATTACTATCAAAAGCCACGTTTAGAGCATAACCTACAGTATTTTTATGGTTCAACAAGTCCAAGTGCAAGGTGCTGCACCTGGCTCATGGCAATCCCAGACATGAGTGCAGACTGGGAGAAGAACTCATTGAGAGCAGCCCTGCAGAGAAGGACATGGGGGTTCTCGTGGACGAAAAGCTCGACATGAGCCAGCAGTGTGTGCTTGCAGCCCAGAAGACCAACTGCATCATGGGCTGCATCAACTGAGGCGTGACCAGCAGGTCAAGGGAGGTGCTTGTCCCCCTCTGCTCTGCCCTTGTGAGGCCCCACCTGAAGTGCTACACCCAGGTCTGGGACCCCCCAGCACAAGAAGGACATGGGCCTGTTCGAACGGGTCCAGAGGGGGGCCACAAAGCTGATCAGGTGTCTGGAGCACCTCTCCTATAAAGAAAGACAGAGAGCTGGGGTTGTTCAGCCTGGAGAAGAGAAGGCTCTGGGGAGACCTCATTGCGGTCTTTCAGTACTTAAAGAGGGCTCATAAAAAAGATGGAGGGGGACTTTTTATTCAGGCAGATAATGTTAGGACAAGGGGGAATGGTTTTAAACTAAAAGTGGGGAGATTTAGA